>CP045904.1:17700042-17713225 GCA_013387185.1 Caligus rogercresseyi
TTATACATTATTGGTTCGATAGGAATTGCATCAGGTAAAGATTATTAAATTATAGAAAACTAGAAGCACTCAGAGAGTGCAAACCTCCGCCGATCCCACTAAATGAATCCTGGTCTTTTTGGTCATTTCCAACCCTCTACGCAGTGTCCCTTTAACTATACATACTGCTCCTTGTTCTTTACACTCTAAAGGTACATGGAAAGAAAAAGAAACTGACGTCATCAAAAAGGAGAGCACAGCACAGCGACATCTATTGGCAGAGTAGGCTAAGGGAAATATTTATAGTATTTAGTCATTTTGCCTTTTTAAAAAAACACTCAGAGATGCAAAATTAAATCACTTGTTCCTTTTGCATTTCCAACAACTCCACAAAGTTTCATCCGAATCCGTTCCGCACTTTTGAGTTATCTGCTGACAAACAAACAAACAAACAAACAAACCAACAACCAGTGAAAACCATACCTCCTTCGGTGGAGGTAATAATCCATCAAACCCTGACCTCTATATGAAGTGTATCATATTGTGACCTTTTTAACTTCAGTTTTAATTTTTTTATATTATTAAACAAAACATATAATGGAATCATCGATATTGTGTGCAAAGCAATGGCACACAAAATAGCATTCAAATTATAACTCCGTATAACCAAGTGTATCTACTGTCCAAGGTTTAAAGCACTATTCATATGAAATTCATAGGCCCAAAGTTTGTAAGTAATATATATTATATGAGTTATGAGTATAAAAATAACTCTCCCCTTTACTCACAAACCAAAAAAACTTTTTAGGCTCTCGGTTTGGGGGGATTTAAGAACAAGCGTTAGGGTGTCTGGTATATGGTTGTGTGTGTGTACATTGTATCGTAATTTGTAGTCACAGAGAGCCCCATATTGCTTCGGGAGTGTTGTGTAGGGACGATAAATTATATTAATTATAAAATAAGGATTTGTGGAGACTTAAAGACTATAAATTCTAGAGAACTCTGTATACACAACAATGAGAACGCAGGGAGGGACTTATTAGATCTAAAATGAAAATGGAGAGTAAGAATGGGGGGGGGGGGGAGGACAGAGTATTTGACAACCATTCATATAAATAGAAGAAATACGCATCCATATTGTGACGATGATTAAATGTTTTTTTTTTAAGGAGGTACTTTTTTTGGAGAAATGCTCTAACGGGTCATTATTCCAATGCCACCACTTCTAACGTCTTCTACTAGCATTTATAATAATATTACAAACCTATATTAAACAAAATAAATAGTTTCTTATATTGAAGACGCACGAGTTAAGGAGCATAGGGATTATAGACTTCACTCTAACAAGGCTGTATTGTATACATACAAAAATATACATCCCCACATATGCCTCAATATGTATATTAGGCTGTCCATAAATAAATGAGGTAGGTTAGCTATCTCGAAAAGTTCACACGCTATCTCAAAAATTTCAACGGGAGCGTTCTTATCGCATTTTGCATGGGAACAGACTGTATAGCGCCACTCAGGTTAGTATATAAGGTGAGTAATCGCGTCATTTCTATCATTCATTCTACTCGCCGCTAAAAATGGAGACACACCCGACTTTCGCTCCTACTTCTTGATCCGGATCAAGCTCGCCAGGACATCAAAAGATCCACGGGGCCTGCTCTCTACTTCCCTGACTCCTGCCCTGGCCTCTCCACCCTCCAGAGATGCACACTGGTTCGATAAGGGTGTTTTTGCCCTGGAGAAGAAGACCCGTCCTGGACGTCCCGGGAGACGAGGGCAGAGGAGAATGTGGCGCGTGTGAAGCGCCTGGTCGAGGATAGCCCCCGGATGACCACTCGACAAGTTGATGCAGAGGTGTCCCTACCATATAAATGTTTTCAGGCTTCTGACGGAGGATCTAGGGTTCTGAAACCTCCTCAGGTGCTCGTCCCTCACCAGCTCTCTGAAGCCAACAAGACCAGCGAGTGAAGTGCTGTCAGGACCTCCTGAAGCTGTTCCAGGACCACGGGGAAGACTTTTGGGGTATCATCTGTTAGTCCAGGACGAGTCCTGGTTCTACTGGGTATTCGGCGGAGCGGAGGCAAGTCTGGACGGAGCAGTCTTGGGAGGCAAGTTTGTTATACGGGGGCCCAGTTCTCGACCCCCCCCCCCGGTAAACAGACAGCGAGAAGACGAAGATTATGATGGGTTCACCTGCAAGCCGAGGCGGGGTATAGATCACGCACTACCTGCCTGGACCATAGCCAACCGGAACACTATGATAGAGTACCTTAGGACGACTGGGAAGCACTTTCTCCAGCCTGAAAAAGGACAAGATCCGGCTGAAGATTGTCTCCTCCATGTGGGACAATGCACGTTCTCACACTGCCACCGATACAGGGAGTTCCTGACCGGAGGGACGTGGAACCGGTGAAACAGTCTCGATCACACCGACCTAAACTGTTGGACAGATTCCTGTTCCGGAAGTTAGAGCCACCTACTCCGGGAGGACAGTTTGGGGTCACGAGGAGGCTACACTCGCGTTCAGCGGGCGATGAGGAGGGTCAGTGATGACGAGCTCTACGACCAATCAGAGCTCCGGGGGGGGGGGGGGACACTGCCACGACGTGATTGCAGTCGGAGTGGATTACCATATGTGTACTGATTGATAAGTTTTTTGGTTGATTGATGAAAATTTTGAGTTTAAATGAGTCGACCTCATTATTTATTGATCAATCTAATATAATCTGCACAGGATATCAAGATTGTGGGACGTACTGATTCCCAGTGGAGGTTCGCGGGAGACTTGGTTCGCTACTTCCCCTCATTCTCGGAAAAACAGTGAATGACCTTACAAAACTCTTATGTATTTATAGAAGTTTTATTTGAGACATTAGTATGATTAATTTACCTGTTATTTTGTTACAGTGTAATTTTTGTATCGGTTTTACAGCATTGAATTTTACGAAAAAACTATTTTCCTTTTTAACTACTAGAATGTTCTCTATTGAAATGGACTTTTGCTATTTAATTTTAAACTAGAATGTTTATATATATATATATATATATATATACATATAAAGATCATAGTATAAAAATTAACGTGATCAAATCCTTGCTAAATTTTAAAGGAGTTGAAAAACAGCATAAAAATATTTACATTTTAAATTACTATAAATTTTGTCTATTCAAATTGACTTTTATATTTCGCAAACTAATTTTAAACTAGAATGTTTATTTATATATACGCCATTATGTAACTTGGCTAAATAGAATAACGTCGAATAAAAAAATTAGATATATAATCATAGTATAAAATTTATGCGATCAAATCTTTACTAAGTTTTAAAAGAGTTGTAAAACAGTATAATTAATTCAAAAATATTTGAGGATACAATAGAGTAGAAAAAACAAATATTTATTCATATATTAAATATTTATGCTCCAAATCCATTTCTATATTCCAAGGTGTACTTATAGTTGCTTTATAGTTACAAACTAAATCTTTAAGATTGTATATGTGCTAAAAATATTTAATGGTGTTTTCTGTTGCAAGAGAAAAACTTTGCTTTCGACTGCCTTCTTTGATAACAATTTATCAATCCTTCATTCTTTCCTAGTGTTTATGTGTGCACCTTTTTATATGTTTATAAGAAAGAAGAGAGAAAAATATCTGACATCTTATATATTCAATCAATCTTTTGGTTAAGATTGGTAAAAATAATTGCAGTTTTCTATAGGTAGGGTAAAGTGCACGGAGTTAAATCAATAATGTTTGCTTTAATTATAAATATATATTGGGTATTTTTCAGATCTAAATTTAATTATTATTATTTTTCTTATCAAAAATGGATTTAAAAGGTTTTGCTGAGTACATGTTAAGTGGGTATACAAATAACTATTTTATTCCGGAAAAAATGACAACAAATATTTCATTTTCAGTCCGAGGATCTTAGTCGAGGACTAGTGATGAAAGATTTAGCTTTTTGTAAGGACTCCTTGGAGACTTTGAATCATTTTTTATTAGAGTTTCCCTTGGTTGATGATGTTTTAAACAAGTTAAAATTGTGTTTTTTACCAATTTTCAATTAATTTTAACTTCAAAGGTTTATTTGTATCTGGGCAAGAATCAAGAGGAAGTAAGCTTTATTACAACTAAAGTTCAGTATATTTTATATCAATGCAGAAGTATGAAAACCCCTCCTCCCCATGATTTCGACCCTATAATAGATAATGTTTTGTTGTGCTTATGCCGTTTGAAGAAGGATTTTTTGATGTGAATTGTTTTTGAAGATGTTGAATAAATAGTACCGAGTGTACAAAAAAAAACACAAGCTTTTCAAGTCTGCTGCCAAGACGTTTCTTAGTTTGCCGAGGATTTATGGGTTCTTGCGGGGAACTTGATCAAATGTTATCCTTCAAAATAAAAAAAATATGTTGAAATTATGAAAAAAATAGTGAAATATTTTAAATAGTTACACTTCTGATATTTTTTATTGATATACCACTTGTTTAGATTTTAATTATAAACTATAATGTTTATTTTACTTATATAAATAATTTTTTATAATTTTTATATTATCCACACAATAAAGGAGTAACGAAAAAAAAGAATCTCTAGGTTGTGTCATGATTTAAAAAATAGACTTAATCAAGAAAAAAGAATGAGATTCTTTTTGTTCCCCGAGTTGAAACACATGCTTAAAAGCACTGAGATCATGGGAATGCATCATCTGCGCCAATGAGTGTTCCAATCTCAATGTTAAAGGCGCAGATTCGCCTCCCGAAAGGGAAAGATTCATTTTTTTGGCAGCCTCATTGAGGAGATTTTAGTTGTATTATAAATATTATAATGCTATTTTTTCATCATAGCCTCTCAGATCAATTATATCGAACCAAATATGCAAAAAACCATTGAAAGGACACGTTATTGCAATGAACAAGCTCCGTGTCGCTGAGTAACTTGGTATTTGTTATTGTTAACAAAAAAGAATTATAAACTGAGAGCCTGAGAACAACATAAAGAGAGAGTGACATTTAATATAAAAATAAGAAATACATTGACGTCACTGGAAAGCTGTAAAAATAAGACTCAATGAAACTAAAGGGCTCTAAATGATAGCCTATGGATCCATGATTGCCATAATCCGATCATAAAAGTCAATGTAACCTACTTAAATATTGTGGGGCTATAAATATTGGTGTTCACTTAGAGTCAAAACAAATATACAACACAATGTTACAGATATAAAAAAGGTATATATTATAAATTATTCAATTCTTAAATCACTAAAAACAAAAATAGTTTTACGTCATAACGAAGCCTTTGGTCACAAAAAATAAAGGTGGAGGAGAGGTCCAAATCAATTACTCTCTACGATCCTTTCCCTTCTCAATAATAAATACTTTTACCACATAATATATATCCTCGGCTCCTCATACAATGCCCATTAATCTACATATAACATTTATACTTAAGAAGCAGGTTAAAATTAACATAATAGCAAATAAATTTTGCAAAAAAAATGTATGTATATAAATAATAGATGTTTTTAATCAACATGAAAGCTGAGAGGGTAAGAAGGGCTTTGGGCTTGCACATTGATATAAAGGAGGAGGGAGGAATGTACATTATTTAAGTCAGGAGTATGCATGTGTCGATTGGCTTTTTAAAAAGGTATCCCAAAAGAGAGATTCTCTCTCTCTCTCTCTCTCTCATCATTTTCTATTCAAAAGATTGATTTACATTGCTGGTGGATGTATAGTTAAAATAATGGTTGAAGGAGAAGAAGAAGAAGAGAAGGGGAGATGGATGGTTCAATAAGAAATGAATTGAAGCAGAATACACATACACACACACACACATTACCATGCAAAATGTCGATTAAAAAGGCAGGTTTAATCGATTGAGCTAAACAGGTCTTGAGCAAGATACAACCATATATATAGAGTGCATGCATATGTATTAAAAAAGAGTAATGTTCTTGTGTTTTTGAACACTATATTTGACGTGTTTGCAATTGCAAAATGCAAGAGCAAGACGCATATTATGCTAATTTGTTCATAATACTTAATTTTAAAGTTCAATCTCATATATTATTTATTATTTTGTCAATCACTTTTTTTGAACCAATAAGATATATGCATGCAGACGTGATCCAATAAAAGAAGGGAAGAAAAATACTCAGATGCCGCCATCTTATGTCATTTTTATCATGATGCTTAGAGTCTTTGAAACAACGAAGAAAAGGAAGGAAAAATAGTTATTCTTGAGTAGTCAAGGTCTTAATACCTAAAACGTTAAAGTAAAGTGGCGCATGTAAGGAAATAGTAAAAAAAAAAATTGGCCAAAATTTTGGTAATTTCCTTTAACGTTAGATGTCGTGTAGTACATGAAACTATGTCACAATCCTATTCAAAACCGGTTTAAAGGGATCAAATTTGATGATTTGAAATATATCAAATCACTATAAGATAAAAAATGTCTCTAAATATAAATAATAAAAGGACAGTTAATAATTTCAAAGAGCTCTAGCATAAAACCTACGGACTAAAGAAGAACTAAATTTTTTGGCCAATTCCTTTTGGGAAAAAAGGAATAATTTTATGTTATGTATGCGCTTCTTTACTTTAACGCTTTATTAATACCAAGCATGAATAAGACATTGAGAATTATGTGAGAAATTACAAGAAAAATAAAGGGATTTTTTTTTTTTTTTTGGGGGGGGGGGGTACTTTTGAAGGGAACATAAGAAAGGATGATGATTTTGCTGGTATTTTTCAGAAGATTGTTCTTGTTCTTTGCCCGTAACAATAATGTTTCACCAAGTGGGGTAGCTATATTAACTAGCAATAGGTCCTCAATGAGCTATTTAAATTAAATACATTTTTTTCTAACTTCAAAATGTGCAAAATAATTGATAAATAATAAGTAAATATGGGAATTTTATATTTTTATATACATTACAAAAGTACGACTGTAATAAGTACATAATATTTTAAGTAGAACAAACGTTTGCATTGCTATATACAAACTTCGGCTCGAATAATAATTTATATATATATATATATATATTATATTTATATAGATAAATATAGATATATTTATATATATATATATATATATATATATATATATAACTAAAGTAAGTAGTGTCAAACGAAAAAGCATTGTCAGCTAATTCCAATGGTGTAGGAATTGGTGCAAATTCAAGCCAGATGTTACTTAAATTTAACACTGAAAACAGTCCCAATTTACCGGCAAAGCCTTTATATATATATATATATATATATATATATATAGAGAGAGAGAGAGAGAGAGAGAGAGAGAGTCCCAGGGAAAATGATACACTCAGTTTTAAACATTTTAGTTTGTGAGTTTATTAAGAACTTCTAGCTTACATGGCAACTCAAGAACTACTGATCTTTCTGTATTAAATTTACATTATATTTACATGAAGTATATTTACACAAGTACCGGAAAACTCTAAGTTAAAAGTGTTTCACATATATTTTATATATATTAAACTGAATAAAATTCAAGAAAATAGATTTTCCAAATAAATATATTCTGCCAAAACGCATTTTTGAAATTGTTAATCAAATCATATTTCAATTTCAGAGACGCATGTTTCTTTTGTCTTGTCTATCAATAATGGGCCTTAGGTTCTACATCCCTTCCAGACAAACTGACCAATGCGATAAGGGTAAGATCTATTGTATTCAATATATATTTACTGACTAATAGATAGAAATCAATCCCCTAATATAGGTACATTAATTTAGATTCCTCTACATGGTCGTAAAAAGCTAATAAATCTTGGAATGTATATTGACCGAGGTGACACACCAGATTAAAAGAGTGATGGGGCTTATTTCGTCCGTATGGGATCAGTCAATAACTCATTGTTCTTTAATCAGTTTGGATATTATCTTGTATCTATCCATTTCTATGTTTCATAAAAAATTAAATGCAAGTTACTTTAATGTAAAAAAACATTTTGTTAATATAGTTTTAGCAACAAAATAAATATTATTTAAGGTCTTATTTTTCTTACCATATATTTTAATATTATAATTTTTTTTTTTGGATGGAAGTACCCCAATGCAAACCCAGAAAAATATATTTTCCTCTAAATTAATATACAAAATTTAGCATTCCGTATAGTGTTTAGTGATGTAAAAGATTTTTTAGTTTGTTAAAAAATATATATATTAGTTCTTTTTGTACCGAGGTATCACTTTATTCATATAATATTATATAATATTTACAAAAAAATATTAAAATGGCGTGTCGTTAACAATATAGTCAATCAGAGAAAAGTATGTATATTAGTTTATATTCATATCATGAATATATAGGCAAATATATTAACTAAATCTTCATTATACACAAATATGCATAGAAGTTGTTTTTTTTGCCTAATTGGTTCGATAGAATTGCATCCGACAGGATAAAAATAAACATTATAGATTTAAAATTAGTCACTCGAACCTAGGATCTTATCAATGAGGTAGCGGACCAAAAATGACCATCCCCTCTCGGGGTATTCGAACCTGCACCCCCAACATTGAGAGTTGAACAGGCCTTAACGCACACGGCTATCGCACTCCCTTGTTTTTTCATACAATATATATTGTATCTAGCGTGAAGCTTTATCTGAGGTGACAACGAAATTAATTAAATCATAAACTTATTTTTTGAGTTTTGACCACATCACGTAAAGCCAATTCATTTACAATCAAAATTTACATCAATTGATGTATAAGAAAATTGACAAACATAAAATAGCTATAATTTGTTTCTTTATTGGTAGTTTTTAAAATATCTAGTATGGCTTTAAAAAAATTAAATAGCAGAGTTGTTGATTTATCGTTCATTTGCTGTCGTTCACGAACGATGAACGACAAAGTTTTGATGAACGATAAAGAAAATTCCTTATCGTTCCTCGTTCGTTTTTGACGCCAAAATAAAGACAAAGATTTTAATTTTCATGGGACAAATTTCCTTTCTAAAATAAAACGTCATCACTTTTTTCAGAAATTTATTTCTAAAAAACGTCGTCAATTTTTTTCAGAATGGCAAACGACAAACGAACGATGATCGACGAACGGTTCAATTTAAATTGAACGTTAACAACGAACGTTAACTTTTGGCGAACGACAAACGAACGACAATTTTTCGTGAACGTCAACAAGTTTGTTATACTTAATTTCAGAATCAGTATTCATTTGATTGACGACTTTATAACAGTGGATCAATAAAATGCACATAAGGAATTAAATAATTTTTTACTGAAAAATAAACAGGTAGTTTCCTAATCGTTGAAAAATTTTAAACGCCGCTTTTTCATAAAGAAATATCATTTTGTTAGTTATTCCAAAATAATAAAATTTTCTGGAAAATATATCAAAAATAACAATTTCAAAACCTTAATATCTCGATTATTTTGGATATAAATAAAAACAAAAACTAATTTAGAATTGTTATGATCCTACCTACATTTTGCTGCTTGTTACCTCCACCGAATGAGGTATTGTTTTTTTAACTGGCGTTGGTTTGTTGGTTGGTTTGTTTGTCAGCAAGATAACTCAAAAAGTACTGAACAGATTCGGATGAAACTTTGTAAAGCTGTTGGAAAAAGAAACAAGTGTTTAAATTTTGACATCTCTGAGTGCTTCTTTAACATGCAAAATGAGCTAAATACTAATAAATATTTCAAGTTAGCCTACTCTGCTAATAGATGCCGCTGTGCTGTGAAATCGGTGCCGGGAGCGTTTTCTTCTCGGAATTTCTGTCGAGGGAACCCTCCCCCGTTCCTCTACGCCGCCCCAGTCGTGAAAATCCGCCTCGGAAGGCTCATAAGGACCCCGTCACGGCGGAGGTTTGCACACTCTGAGTGTATATATGTCTCTAGTTTTAAAATAGCATTGAAATTGAGGACATTAGAGGCGATCAAATGGCAAAGAAATACTACTTATGTTTACTTCATAACTATTATAATGATATCCATGCACTAAGGTAAAATCCTAGGTTCGGTAGACTAATTTTAATCCTATAAAGCTTATTTATATCTGTCGGATACTGCAATTCTATCGAACCAATTAGGAAAAAAATTCCTATGGGGAACCCGACCCTCAAATCCGATATGTATATATATATACTTTTTGTTCCAAATTTTTGTTTCATAATTTAATAACTAAATTAAAAACTTCTCAATCAGCTACAAATATAAAAATCTCCGCCGATCCCACAAAACAAGAGCCTGAACTCAATTGTACCATTCAAACATTCTCCCTTTCACACACCCAAAATGTCCCTCGATTTTTCTATCTCTAATCATTGCTTACACTCTAGAGGAACATGGAAAGAAAAAGAAACTGACGTCATCAAAGAGGAGAGCACAGCACAGCGACATCTATTGGCAGAGTAGGCTAACTTGAAATATTTATTAGTATTTTGCTCATTTTGCATCTTAAAGAAGCACTCAGAGATGCCAAAATTTAATCACTTGTTTCTTTTGACATTTCCAACAACTCCACAAAGTTTCATCCGAATCCGTTCCACACTTTTTGAGTTATCCTGCTGACAAACAAACAAACAAACAAGCCAACGCCAGTGAAAACAATACCTCCTTCGGCGGAGGTAAAAATATATGAAAATTCAAATCTAAAATTAGTACACCATTGATATTAGAAAGCAGACTGACGAAGGAAAAAAAGGACTGAAAAGGGGGAATGAAGATTTTTTCTCATTTTTATGTTCCATTAAACAAGGTTTTTTCCTACTTTTACGACGAGAAGCTCCTTTTCATTCGATGATCCTGCCAAGAATTTTTTGTGCGTGTGCCTTTATATAAAATATATTATATATATGGTAAGGCTTCATCATTTAGTTCTTTATCTTTTATTTGTGTATTTTTTAATAGTCATATAAAAATACGGTTCGATATGATGGTAAGTAAAAGATTACATATAAGATCCATATGCAATAAATTCAATAAGTTGTTTGCCTCTTATCGTATCTTATATATATCTATATATATATATATATATATATATATATAATATAGGCCTTTCCTTCTTCAAAATTTTTTTAAGGAAACTTGTATAAAAATAAGGTACAAATAAATTATATTGTAATAAACTGGATACCATGTGTATTAAAATGGACGCAGATTTAACAGACATTTTAGTCTTTTATAAATTTAAGATAACTTTATTTATTTATTTTTATCAAAGACATTGAAGAAAATAATTTTGCTTTTTAATTTATTATATTTTTTTTTTTTAAATCCCAGATTTAGGAGCGCCACGTGGAAATGGGCTGGAGATATAATTAAATATGTGCCTGAAGATCGAAGCTCAACATCAACGCAAAATGTTTTTAAAAAGACATCGTGCATTTTTAAACCAATCTAATAAATGATTTTTCCTTTTATATAAGGTTATTCTTCAGAGCAGAAATATGACCTACAATGTTCATTATGTATTTTTACAACTGCCCTGAATAGTTTTACTCTGTTTCTGTATATTATTTTAGTGTATTTTATTTTTACACCTGTATAAAAATTTCGCAGTTAACCGAATAAAATGTTTTTAATCAAAAAAGGATCTTCTATTTGGACGAAAACAACAACATCTCAAGAATACAGTTATAAATTCACCTTCAATTGATATTGAATATACACAAGCTATAGTTTCTGCTTAGCCTACGGCCGACGAAAGAGTATTCGTAAATATATTTGCCAGGTAAATTGGAGTTTCAACTAAGCATCAAAGTGTTAAAATGTCTCTATACCTCATTACAGAACGTTTAATGAATCGGGCTATAGATTTAGCATACATAAATGAATGATGAACAATATTATTTTATACTTTTATTGAATGATGGTTGATTGCATCTGATTGCTTTTAACACAGTTTACAAATTCAAATGTACGAGAACCCGGATTTTTTTTAATTTTATCCAAAAGGTTGATAATACAGAAAAATAATTTTCAACTTGCTCTCTTAAAGTTATTTTATAATACTTGGCTTAGATAATTGTTGTATATGTGTTTGTTGTAAAGAAGGTTAAATAAACTGTGTCCAGCAACAAATATAATTAAATATTATATATGTTTGAATTATTCTTTACGTTTTTTTAAAAAGTTCATTGTCCAAATAGCAAATATTTCAAAACGTCAAAAAAACTCGCATATTTGGGCGCCTACGGCGCCATAACTTCGCCCTTGGGTATTGGAAGTTTTGAAGCTAGTTGTGAGTGAAACAGACCTTAAAGAATATAAAAGAGGAGAGAAAATAATTTTCTGTTTTGTACAAACATTTCTCATAAAAAGTTTGACTTTGTACAAAGAATATGTTTTAAGTCACATGAGATTTTTTTTTCTTTTTCTATTTCTCTAACTCCTCCTCCTCTTTTTTCCTCTCTTTACCTTGACAAGTAGGTAGTAAAATCAGACAAGGTCTGATTTTTTTCCAATTCTGGTCACATCACTTTGCAAATAGTTTTATTAGGTCCGTCTTGACCCAAGGTTCCATAGTACCTTCAAAGTTCAAATCTGACCATAAATGTGGGAGGAGATAGCGTGCGGACATACAGACGGACAGAGATTGGTGAATTATTATTTGATTTCACATTAGATTATTGTTGAAATTATTGAGTGTATTCTTAGAAGTTTTCTGTTGCTAAATTTACAGTCCAGTTAAAAAATAAAGGATTTCAAATGATAACACATTTTTGGCATATTACAACATTGAGTGATAGTCTTATTTTCTTTAAATATTGTTATTTTGTGTTCTCATAAAGTCACAATAATATTATATTATAATTAATTTTGCATGCATAATGTTAAAAGTGCTCTGCTTTTTATAAAAAATAATACAATATTCTAAAAATATAACTTTTTTTTAAATTTGTATTAATTAGTTATGTAAATTATTAATAAAGTATCGCTAAAATGTGTTGTGGAGTCTAAATTATTTTATTTTGTGAATGGTTGAGTAAACACAATATTAGAAAATATATTCCTTTTCCTATAATTTCATTTCGTAAATATTTCAAAATATTGGCTCCAAATAAAAAAACTGATTAATTCATTAAAAAAAGTTATTTGATACATATATATATAATATATATAATGTTTTTTTGTCTTTTGTTAGTTTGTTTTTGAACGAAAAGTTTATAAACATAATTATCGAGCTACATGCA
>CP045904.1:17713325-17729798 GCA_013387185.1 Caligus rogercresseyi
GTGTTTTCTAATTTGTCGATTTTCAATACTAAATTTCATTCTAATGACGTCCCTGACTATTTTTCTATATCCAAACGTGAGGTTATACGAAGATTGAATACAAGAAAACTGGTAAATATATTGAAGTTATATTAACATATAAACATAGAACCTGCCGATCCAGTGCAACTGAAAACTTTAATCGATTAAATCTTATCGATTATTAAAGGTTAATCGATAAAATCTTGTGGATATTAATGTTAATCGAGTAACTTTTTTGCATCCCTTGTCCAAATGTAATCAAGTTAAATAATATATGTTATCTCCAAAGAGATACTACGGGTCAAAAGTTACTTTTTACACATTTGTTTAGATAAATATTGTGAATAAATGTGACATTATTAAATCTGAAAGTTTATTTTGTTGTTGCCTATTTTTTTTTCTGGTTATAAAAATTTCTTATTCGGCTATCAAATATTATAAGACAGTGTAAAATTAACTACACTAAAATACAAGACAACTTATAAATAAATAAATAAAAAATACTCTTGACAGTTGCGTTAAAATAAATAACATGAATGAACATTTCTAGAACATATTTACTGTCAAGATATTATAACCTTATATACATGGACGAAACAGCGTTTATTTATTCTTTAAAAATCCCGATGACGTCTTAAAATCCTACTCAGAGCTTTGTTGCCTATTTGGTTCGGTAGAATTTGCCACCTTATGAATATAAATAAGCATACTTGCGTTAAATGTAGTCATGTAACCTAGGATGTTATTAATGAGGTTGACCAAAATAAACCTGCGCCCTCAACATTGAGAGGTGAACAGGCCTTAACGCATTAAGCTATATCAGCCCCTTGCAAAGTTGTATTTTCTTTAACAAAATGGTACTATGTACCTTTTAAATGTAAGTTCTATTTACTTTGCTATATTAAAATTCCGAAAATTCATAAAAAACCTTTAAATTAATAAAATAAATGATTGGAAAATATATAAAATACTACTTTTTGACTATAATGTTTATTTGTTTTTATAACGCATTTGCTTTGGGTTTTATGTAAATGTCTCATTTTTTATTTAGTTACATAATAAATGAAGTGGTTAAAAAAACCCTTTAAATTAATAAAATAAATGATTGGAAAACATATAAAATACTACTTTTTGGTAACTTTCAGATTATAATAAATTAGATTTTATATTTGCTGAGTAATTACCAGCTTTAAATAATTGATTCCAATAGTAAATATTATTTTCATAATTAGCATAATGATGTATGGTATTAAATATTTGTGTTTCAACTAAAAATGAACAAAATGAGATGGCAAATAAAAATTATTATATTTTCTCATAAATACAATAAAAATCGTGATTTGACAATAACAAAAAACATCAAGACTTCAGAATCTTAGCCACTGTAACCCTGTGACTTTTGAAATTAAACTATCATATGTTTATCAATAAAGTTGCTTTAGATTAAAATTATATGTTATAAATAAAAAAGCCGTATTTTTATCATATCCAAAATCAAATACATTATTAAAGTTATTGACTTAAGCACAACGAAATATATATATATATATATATATATATATATATATACATCAGGAAACGACTGGCACATTTTTTTTCGTCGGGACCCGTGCTGGAACTTAAATTTTTCAAGCTGGTCGGGACTTTGATATATTTTCGTTCCTTAGTCATTCTGAAAGTGGGGACGTTTTTTAAAAAAATAATTTTCTAATGTTTTTTTTTTAATTTAATTTTTTTTTTTGCGAAAAAGTTAGTTTTTTTAGAAAATATATATTTTTAATTGTATAAATTCAGTTATAAAAAAAGCTGACACTTGACGAACGAACGAAAATATTATATTCCTGCCCCGTGAGTTTTAGAAACCGAGCCAGACCGGGCAGGAACGTTCAAAAACAGCCGAGACCTGGCCAGGTACCCGGCCGTTTCGTTATTTATATATATATATATAACTTTCGATCACACATACGTTTTAATCTGTTTGTTCCTTTTATGTAATCTTATAACGACCTCTAAATGGCAAATACAAATTTACAAAATAAAGAACCTCTCTTATTTATAAAAACCAAACCTTATACTATTTTGCTATAATTAAATACTTTTCTTCAACTAAGATTAACTTTGTAATGGAAAGGCAATATGGGGAAATATGATACAATATCAGTACAAACACAAGTTTCTTCGTGCTTTTTTCTTCTTTTTCAGTAGTTAGACAGCTCCTTTGAAATCAGAGCTCCTTTTAAGCATTGAGTTGAACCTCATAAGAGTTTCACCAAAAGAGACTAACGGCCAATAAATAAAAGTTGCTGAGTTGGCCAAAGTTTTTTTTCTAGTTAAGATATAAATTGATTTTATGAGCAGAGCTTAATTAATGGACTGAATGGAAGGGGGTGCGACGAGGGTGGTGGGATTGCCCTCCAATCCACATACCAAAAACAATCTTCAACGAAGAAAAAATGCTTGTGTTGCAACATTTTTGTAGAGTAATATTTTTATTATTATGCATATTCATAGCATTGTAATAATAATGATCAATATCAAGCTTGATATACAATTTTTTAATAACTAAAAATTACAAATCAAAAAAATTGGATCATTTTAATGTTCAAAGTTTTTTGTTTTTTAACGGTTATATTTTTTTTTTCGGCTATCAAATATTATAAGACAGTGTAAATATTTAACTACACTAAAATACAAGACAACTATAAATAATAAATAAAAAATACTCTTGACAGTTGCGTTAAAATAAATAACATGAATGAACATTGTAGAACATATTTACTGTCAAGAGATTATAACCTTATATACATGGACGAAACAGCGTTTATTTATTCTTTAAAAAATCCCGATGACGTCTTAAAATCCTCTTCAGAGCTAAAGTTTTACTTTATATATAGTCTTCTGCGAAGTATATAGGTAGAAGTTGTATTAAAATTTTAATAACTAAAACACATCAAAGAAATAAAATCACGAAACAAATCTGATTTAAAATGCCGGATAAAATATATATTTAACTATTTTGAGTGATTTAAAAATATTCTTTTTGTATTTTCAATTCCATTTTACGAGGACTTAGAAAAAAAAATATTGGTTCATCACTTCATTCGAATGGATATAGTAGTATTATATATATATATATATATCACAGCTGGGATTCGGTATTCGGTAGATTTTATTATATATTTACCGAATATGGATCGGTGCGGTAGATATGAAAGAAAGATAAATTTGTTTATGTATCTGTTCTATGACTTCTTGATATGCATTTTTTATCGAAAAATTTATAACCAAAGACAATTAAGTACATAATTTGTTATATTTTTTTGAAATTATTATAAAAATTTATACAAATTATTTCCTTAACCGTCTTTTGTTAGTTGTTGTCAGATATTAAATGCACTTTCAGCTCTGGAGTTGTTTATTTATTTTGCAAAGTTCAACTTCTTCACACCATGTATCAATGCTTCCAGTTCTAAATACGATTTACATTCAGTAGTCGCAACTCTGATATATATATATATATATATATATATATATATATATATATATATATATATATATATCGTACTCTTCTTTTAACAATAATTAAGTAATTTCCACTCAAATACTTGTCTAATATGCATTTGACTGTTTCTTCCGTGTGCCATTATATTCCTTTCTCTATCTTTACATTTTTCCAGGATATTTATAACCTAGAACGTTTTTCCGATATCCCGAACAACACATATGCATCCCTAAACGAAGAACATTTATATATAACTTTATATAAAAATAACTTTTAGAAGAGCTTATAGCCTTGCGTTTTTATATAAACTGTATTTTTTCCTCCCCTCCTCCCCAGAAAAAAAATTCCTTTCCTTAATGGGAATGCAAGATAATAGTATTAATTTTTAAATAGATCCTTCTTGTCTAATCCCCCCTCCTCTCTCTCTCTCTTCCCTTTTTATCCTTCTTTGCCTTTGCTTAAAGTCCAAAATAATAAAAATAATAATATAAGAGGGGGGAGCTTAATAAATTATTTTTTTTCATTCTTTCCACTCTTGAGTAAAAAAAAGGGAGGGGGGGGGGAAGAGTTTTATTATTCATTAAATATATATCATATAATTCTAGCATTCCACAAACCCTCATTTCTCAAACCTTTTTAATAATATTATAAACAATAACAACATTTTGGCGTAATCATTGAGATATAAAGATACAGAGAGCTTTTTGGATTCTTGAGAGAAATACACCATTGTAATCCAGAATACAGCTGATCAATGATATTTCTCTGCTATTGGAGGATGAATTCTTCAGAGACTTACGTCATTGTGTCAAGAATACAGCTGAACGACGATGTGTCTCTGCTATGTGGGGGAAACAGCTATCTATATCTTTATATCTCTATGGATTCTTCAGAGAATTACGTCATTGTGTCAAGAATACAGCTGAACGACAATGTTTCTCTGCTATGTGAGGGAATAAGTTATCTATATCTCTATGGATTCTTCATAGGAATACGTCATTGAGTCCAGAATACAGCTGAACGACGATGTGTCTCTACCAATTAGAGGGAATAAGCTCTCTATATCTTTATATATTTATGGTTTCACTTTGTAAGGCTGCAGAAGCACATAGCTTTTAATGACTTTAAAACATAGAGATATTAACACATAGAGAGCTGATTGGATTCTTCAGATAAATACGCCATTCTGTCCAGAATACAGCTGAACAATGATGTTTCTCATTTATTGGAGGATGGATTCTTCAGAGAAATACGTAATTGTGTCCTTAATACAGCTGAACGATGTTTCTCTGCTAATGCGAGGTAATAAGCTCACTATATCTTTATATCTCTATGAGTGTAATAGCTAAAGGGACTTTTTTAGGTCTGTAAAAATGAAGTGACGTCACTATGGAAGAGGATAAATAATTAACGAAAATGGAATCTATTGGAGTAGACAAATGTTCGATTTAAGGGATAATATATTACTGATAGTGTTTTTTTAGAATTCCGTTCGTTTCTTCATTCGTTTACCGGACTCCACCAAGGGATTCGTTAGATTTTGTCGTATTGTTTTTTTAATCAGTTTGAGGCTCAGGAAGTGTTTTCGCTCGTATGGACACTCCAGGAAAATCATTATGTTTAATTTTTAATAGCCAAAATGTTTCTTTGGTGATTTCGTAAAATTATCAAGTAGGATAAAGTTATCTATGGATGACTTCGAGGGATTAAGAAGTGTTTTAAACTATTTAGTTATTCACTGAAAATTTGTTGTCTTTTGCGTGGAGGATTTGGGTGCTAAAAAACTTGTTTGAATGGGACGTTTTTCCTGGAAAAAGTATATATTAATAAAAAAATCATTTATTACTTCATTGGATCCTCTGTATCTACAAAACACTTTGTTATATATTTATCAACTTGTATATGTATAAGTTTGAGGCGTTAAGGAATTAGTTGGTCAAAGTGGGCACTTCTTGAAAATCATGGAAACTCGACGTAGCATTTGCTAGTAAGCTATAAAATGAAAAATTAATAACTTTATGTGCTATGCTCAACAACTTGTTTCAATTATTTCTACAAAAAATTAATTTTTAGCTTTAGCTCATTACCGTGTTTGAAGGAACAGCGCCTTCTTAGATTAATATGACTTTCTTTTTGGGGGGTCATATTTGTAAAAAAAAATCTTCTATTTTAATAAATGGATGTATTTCAAAAAATAATAATCGACATTATAAAACCCAAAATTGGTATTTAAAAACTTAAATATATCTTCGAAAAAATAAATCATGTAACTATCAAGCATCAACATTTGTTAATACCGATCGTTTGAAAAGTGTAATATCAGCCAAGATTATCCGACAAATCAATATATTGGTCGATCTCTGATATGCACAACACGATTGATAAATACTAGATAAAATACCCTGAGTATTAGAAAAAGAGCCTATACTTTCAATAATAATGAAAAACTATCAACCATTGACTTTGTTTTTCAGAACTAATTGATACATTTCATCATTAAATGGGATATTGTGACAAATAAATCTGATCGAAATTACCCTAAAATCTCTGTTGATTGAACTTTTCCTTCATGGTGTCAATCTTTCCTTGGCCCTGCATATAGAAGAATAAAAAATAGATTCCACTGAATTTATATAATACCTTTTGGTAAGACAAAGAATCTTGGCCTATAATGAACAATGATCTAATATCTTATCCATGAAAAGCGAGATTAAATGAGATTAAGTCTGCCGACATGCATTGTCTTCCCTCCCTTTGAAATAATTGTGATGGATTTAAATTAGAATCTACACAATGAAGAGAACTTTTATTTGCTTAGTGAATAGCCCAACATCAAATTCATTACTTGTTTTTTGAATAATAAGTAAGTGTTTTCATTCTGAGAAGTGAATACAAATATAGTGCTCCACTTTGTGTATAAACATTGAGCATTAATCGTCAATTCATCTCGGAATACATGAATGGGATTAGGAGTTTGAATGTTTATCTACGTACATTTAAAAAAAGTTGTTGTTCTTTGGTTATATATGTTAACTAGAGGCATATATACACTCAGAGAGTGCAAACCTCCGCCGTCACGGGGTCCTTATGAGCCTTCCGAGGCGGATTTTTCACGACTGGGGCGGCGTAGAGGGACGGGGGAGGGTTCCCCTCGACGGAAATTCCGAGAGGAAGACGCTCCCGGCACCCGATTTCACATCACAGCGACATCTATTGGCAGAGTAGGCTAACTTGAAATATGTATTAGTATTTAGCTCGTTTTGCATCTTATTTCTGCACTCAGAGATGCCAAAATTTAATCACTTGTTACTTTTGGCATTTCCAACAACTCCACAAAGTTTTATCCAAATCCGTTCCGTACTTTTTGAGTTATCCTGCTGACAAACCACAAACCAACAACAAAAAAACAATACCTCCTTCGGCGGAGGTAAATATCCTTCAAGTTTTGTCATGTGTTCGGATGAATATTGACATCCTCAGTTTAATATTGTGGGATGATTGCTGCATGATCTTGGATTTATTTGAGCATGACAATATTGCTTTTGTTCGTGTTATCTTAATTTAACTACTAGCAGCAGCAGTACCCGGGGTAGCAGTGTATACATACCATAGAGATATAAGATATAGGAGGATTCTTCATTCTTCAATACAATACATGTCCATATAAACAATCTTTCTATCTCTAATATCAGCTTACGATGACGTAGTTTATATTATTGTAATGTTAATTTAATTTTTAATACTACTTATGTGTTAATGATTATATATAAGATACTACGGGAAATTGAATAAGTGGAAAGACGATATTTTCACGCATATCCTTATTGAATAAAGTCTTTGAGTTTAAAGGTAAGAAGTAGTATATGAAGACAAACAAAAATAAACACTGATTGCCCATCCATAACTTGCTGATTCAAAAACATAGCAATAATATGTAGTTGTTTTGGGGTTTACGATTGTTATCTTTAACAATTGTATACAACATTTAAAAAAATGTTATACATTTTTACGGTTTATGAAAACATTTGTTACTATCCAAAATTTATATTCCTTAGGTCATATACTTGCTTAATATTTTTTGTTAACCATTTTTAATTATACAAGTACTTGAATAAAAAAAACTATGAACATTAAAATTTATGATGCAGAAAAGTGTTTTTTTACAAGTAAATAACTTTTTTTATTTATGTATTATCTTTATACACAGTTCTACTGCCCCTTTTACCTTGTATCTCCTGTTACAATTGGAATAAAGACCTTAAAAATTGACTTAATTGTCTTCTGTCGGACAAGCCCTCTCATACGGGATTCTTTAAGTCAACCAAAAAACACCCCCACCTTCTCAAGAGCGTCCTTTAAGAGGACTGCCACAAGGTTGATGTCTGTTGCTAGACGATCTCAACACTTTGATACTTCGCCGCAAGTACTTGTTCAACTTCTCCGCAACAAGGATGAGACGCTTTCTGAAACCCCACACCAATGAACCTGATCTTAAGTGCTATATGTAAAAGTTTCATAGAGTTTGAATATATAATTTTCTCTTGTTCTTCTGTTGAAGAACAAATTTTATTACATAATGATTTAAATAGAAAAAACAAGATAAGATTCTAGGTTTGATAGACTTAAGATCCTACGTTCGATAGACTAATTTTAATGCTATAATGCTTATTTATATCCTGTTGGATGCAATTCTATCGAACCATATAGGCAAAAAAAAACTCGCTTTTAGTAACTATAACATATGATTTAAGTGATTTTCAAAACAAACACGTGCTGATTCCAACCCATGGGATTTTAATATTTTCTTCTTTTGCTTAATTACTGCAACATTGATATGTAAGTCACACCATTTCACAAAAATATGAGATAAATATTTAAATATGTTTTGAAGCTTCAACCACATACTAATGAGGATATTGAAATATTGCTTGTGGAAAAAGTATACATATAATTGCATTTCAAAAAAGTCTTTAACATAAATAAATCCGCACAAATGCTAAAGGCTCATTACTATTCAAAACATGTACTTATAGCTCATATTTGAATAAACAAAAGTTAAGGAATCTTGTGTAATATAATATGGTCAGAGTTTATGTAAATTAAACTTTCTCCCCTTAGTTTATAACACGAAAAAAAAATAGTAATAAAGTAATTATTTGTAAACTTTATAATATAAATAGCACAATAGTTAAGTAGAAACAAGTACCACTCTCATTTTTGAGGGCGCAGGTTCGAGAGTTGAAAGTCATTTTTCATTAATCTGAAACAAAATACCCTTGGCTCAAAGACCAATACTAAATACTTTGTATATCCAAACGGATGCAATTTCATCGAACCCAATAACAAAAAATATATAAGGTTATGAGTATTATGATGATTCAAATGCAAGGGAGCTCCATAGCAAAGGGAACTCGATAGCCGTGCGTGTTAAGGCGTGTTCACTCTCAATGTTGGGGGGCGCAGGTTCGAATCCCAAGAAGGGATGGTCGGTCTACCTCATTGATAAGATCCTAGGTTCAACAGACTAATTTTAATGCTATAATGCTTATTTATATCCTATCGGATGCAATTCTATCGAACCATATAGGCAAAAAAATGCAACTTTGATTGTGTATTAATGTGTAGGTATACTAAAATTATGATGTATTATGCTAAAACATCACATGTTTTAGCATTGCAATCATAAACATTTTTTATTAATTATGTTGTTGTATCAACATAAACTTATGTTAAAATAAATGAAAATCCATGTTTGCTCATTATTATTTTTCCTTTCCATATCACTATCAACCAATGGCTACCCCCCTCCCCTGTTTTAGCATATATATATTTCAATAAAAGAACACGATTGCATTCATTTTACTTGCTAATTTGCAATGGTATGAATTGCTTCAATTATATAGATAAAGCACCTAGATAAAAAGGGTAATTATAGGCATTGCTATTCAATGGAGAGTCTCATAGATTAAAAGAAGAAATAAAGAAGAAGTTGGCCATTAAAAAAGCCTTCCTTTCAAACGACTTTCCTTGTTTTAAGGATTGCAAGAACATAGCGGTAGTAGTACTTACACACACACCCTACTCAATGCATTTAAACACAAAACCATTAAAACAACAATGTGCGAAAAAAATCAATTATGTGATTAGCGGTTTCCATTACCCCTTTTTATTCTTCTTTAAGAAATTGGCTCCTATTGTTATTATTATTATGTTATTCTATAGGAAATATACACCTGAGGCTATTTACCTTTGAGAATTCATTTAGTATCATTCTTTTTATTATTTCTTAATTGAATTCTATGTATTTTGTATGAAAAAGACTTTGCTAATAGTAGTGTAAGTGGCTTAGTAACAATAGCACGCACACTCATATATATATATATAATATATATATATATATATTATATATATATATATATATATATATCTATATATATATATATATAAACTTACAATATAATTGTATTCATATTACATTTACACATCAATCTTTAATTAAATTTTACACAATAATGTTTAACAAAATGATAGACAATGTGTAATTTACAAAATGTATTTCATTAAATTTCACATATCCTTCTTTGCCTTCACTACAGCTTTGAACCTCCTCACGGTGGAGGCAACACAGGCAGGAATCTCTTCTCAGCTCAGACCATGACTGAGGGTGGCTTTGCCTTCTGAAGAGAGTCCTCAGCTGCACGGGGATGTCTTCCTTTTTCAAGATAAAACCCCGTTCATTCTGACTGTTGTGGGTGGCCTGGACCGTGAAAATCTTTGTCTGAGGAAGAGATTCCTGCCTGTGTTGCCTCCACCATGAGGAGGTTCAAAGCTGTAGTGAAGTCCAAAGGAGGATATGTGAAAATTTATTGAAATACATTTTGTAAATTACACATTGTGCTATCATTTTGTTTAAAAATTATTTATGTAAAATATTAATACAAGATTGTAGTTTGTATATGTGAGTCTCAATTTAAGTGAATCACCCTGTATATTAGAGTTATTCTTATTCAAGTTTTTAGGATTTGAGATTGTACCTTAGTGCATAGAGATCATCTTATGAAAGTTTGGACGAAATTGAATAACGTTCAGAGTGTCCTCCACGGACCCAAAAGTTATGCTGTAAACTTATGTAGTAATATCTTTTGCGATTCAATCGATCATGTCCTCAATATTAAAGCAATTTTAAATCAACTTGGTGCAAAATATATGCATGATCGCAAGGATTGACAATCCCTTTTTTGTGTTTTTATATCCGTACAAAAATACACATGAAGTTTAGGTTGGAAATAGTCATTTTTGGGTTTATTTTTATAATATGGACTATTTGAAAACTTTAATATCTCTTTAAATTTGGTTGTACGTAAAAAACTAAAAAAAAATTAAATATATTTCTGGACAACTCAGCGAATTAAGATCAACTGTTACTGTTCCATATAAAAGTACGAATGTTTCAAACCTCCACATGCAAATAGTTTTTTTCTTTCTTTTCAAATGAAATTCGTACACGATTAGAATAGTCAGTTAGTTTGGGAGGGTAGGGCAATTTTTTTCCTCAAAGGAGGTATAGTCATGTAGTTAGAATAATTATGTTCAGTATAATTGTGTTTTTCTTCCTCTATCTTCTTTCTTTCTTTGTAAGAAGTGCAAACAAACAAAATGTTTTAATTTTCTTTGATTACATGTAATTATGCAAGTTTTTATGTTGAATATAAAGACAAACAAATGAAAAGAAGAAAAAAAAATACTTAGGGTTTACTTGGTTCTACTTTACTTGAGTTGAATCGAAAATAAGGTTGAGAGTGGAGTGTATTTGAGATATATACACGCTTACAAATAATCGGCATTTGCCCAACTTGTATGATTCTATTTAAGGTAACATCAGATAACAAGTTGCTTGTTTGTTTATGTGGAAGATCCACTGACCTAATTAATAACTGGACACTCGACCGAGATGAAAATGGATTTTTAAAATGAGGTATTTAATGAAGAATTCCAAAACAAAAAGACTTCCACATTATGGAAACATTTTAGAATTTTTGGGAATGTAAGTACAAATAAAATCTGCAAAACATGTTTAGTGACAGCATAGTAAAGATATTACCCCTATATATCAATCACCTATGATTGGTATAGAGAAGTTTAGCTTTAGTACCCAATGCTTTTGAGTCAGTTTAAGAAGAGAAGGTAAAAAGAGATGTACTTTTTTCCATCAGCAAGATTTTTTATTATTATAAGTGCATAAAATTTATACATATATAATAGTTATAAAAGGAAAAGTGTGTTAATACAAAACATAAATAAACCTTATAGTTTAAAATTATTTTCCTTTTCGAAATCTTAAACGCAAACTTATATATTTTCTCAACGTACTCAATTTTTAACATAAAATTCTTACGATATAGTATCTAGCAAATTCAAACGTAATATCAAATAATTTAAACATAAAATTATTTTGATGAAATATTTACAAGCACATTAAAAAAACAGAGAATAATTTATTATATGGATAAAATATCATTGGTTGTTCTTAAACTTCTTGAAGTTTCTGATGATTATTTCCAGGGATTTGGTGTGCAGGGGAGAAGTAGAAGGGAATATTGATGACTTCCGAAGGGAAGAAAAGTTGTCCTTTAATTATTTAAATAAAAAAAAATCAGTTGTCTGTTTAAATAAAAGGCGGGAAAAAGTCTGGCCCAAAATAAATGGTCCCGATTCATACATATTTCTTTATAGTCTTTGTAAAAGAAAGGCTAGTAGCTCAATTATTACTTTTTTGAGAGACCTTCTCAAAGGAGCTTTGTAGATAATTACTTATTAATTACTGTGTCCCCCTTTGTGAATGTGTGCAGCATGAACCTACTTTCAGTGAGGGGCTTGCACTAATTATAAGGGCTGAATAACGAGGACACATACAGAATATATATTACAAAAATAATAACTACAAGTCTGTATACACATAAAATAAACAAACAATACACTTTATTAACATAATATCATTGCAATATTATCATCCTTTAATGTGAAAGGCGTAGGTTCAAATCCCGACAGGCAGCAACAATACCCCCCCCCACCCCCCCCCTCCCCACCCCTCTTCTACCCTCATCTTCATATATTAGGTTGTTCCATAAATAATGAGATAGGTTAGCTATCTCGAAAAGTTCACACGCTATCCCAAAAATTTCAACGGGAGCGTTCTTATCGCATATTTTTGCATGGGAACATACTGTATGGCGCCACTCAGGTTAGTATATAAGGTGAGTAATCGCGTCATTTCTAACATTCATTCTACTCGCCGCTGAAAATGGAGACACCCGACTTTCGCTCCTACTTTTGATGCGGGTCAAGCTCGCCAGGACTCAACGAGATCCACGGGGATCTGATCTTTACCTTCCTGACTCCTGCCCTGGCCTCTCCATCCTCCAGAGATGACACACTGAGTCGATAAGGGTCTTTTTGCCCTGGAGAAGAAGACCCGTCCTGGACGTCCCCGGGAGACGAGGACAGAGGAGAATGTGGCCCGTGTGAAGCGCCTGGTCGAGGATAACCCCGAATGACCACTCGACAAGTTGCTGCAGAGGTGTCCCTACCATCTACAACTGTTTTCAGGCTTCTGACGAGGATCTAGAGCTCCGATACCTTCTCAGCGTACACGTCCCTCACCAACTCTCTGAAGCCAACAAGACGCAGCAAGTGAAGTGCTGTCAGGACCTCCTGAAGCTGTTCCTACACCACGGGGAGGACTTTTTGGGGTCTCATCTGTTAGTCCAGGACGAGTCCTGGCTCTACTGGATTCGGCGGAGCGGAGGCAAGTTTTGGTTGGAGCCCACGGAGGCCCGGTTCTCGACCCCCCCCCCCCCCCTATGTGAAACCGACAACGAGGAAGACAATGATTGATGAGGTTCACTTGCAAGCCAAGTCGGGTATCGATCACTGCACTACCTGCTCCGGGAGGACGAGTTTGGGGGCCACGAGGATGCTTCACTCGCCGTTCAGCGGGCGATGAGGAGGGTCAGTGAAGACGAGCTCTACGACCATCTCAGGAAGCTCCGGGACACTGCACGACGTCATTGCAATCGGAGGGGATTATGTGTACTGATTGAGAAGTTTTTTTGTTTATCTGATGAAAATTTGAGTTTTAATTGGTCGACCTCATTATTTAGGAACAACCTAATATTAAATGAGACCTAAAGAGAAAAGAGATTAAACAAACAATATTTATAATTTATTTCGTTTTAAGGACTTCAAATCTTTACAAAAATAAACAAAATGGAATAAATCAAATTATAAAATAAATATCTTATAAAATCACAAAACAAATACAGTTTATAAAATATAGATTATTTACTTAGAATTCATGGCAGTGTATGATTACATTTTTGTAATCTTATATATAATATAACATATATATATATATATACATATTATATATATAGTATATAATTATATTACTAGCGATATATACGCTGCTGCGCCCGGGATTTTTCACTTGGACAATGTCTGGATGAAAAAAAAATCACACAAATAATTTTAGGATGTCATCGAGTGTGATTTTTCATATTAAAATAAATTCTTTAAAAAGTCGTCATGGGGTCTTCATTGTCATTTTTTCCGTTTTGTATTCTTTATTGGTGGGATTTAAAACATCCTAAAAAGAAGAATCATACGAATATTTTCATTGATGTCATCTCATGTGACATTTCATATTAAAGTCAGTTCCTTCAACAGTTGTCATTGGGTCTTCATTGCCATTTTTCCGTTTTGTATTCCTTACGGCTGGGTATTTAAATATCGTAAAAAGAAGAAATTATACGAAATTTTTGTGAAGTCATCGCACTTTTCATTTTAAAATCATTTTATTATGTTAGCTTTGGTATTCTTTGCCATTTTATCGATTTGTATATCCTAAGGCTGGGTATTAAAATATCATAAAGAAGTCATTTTTTGGATCATTTCATAGAGAACATAGATTGCCTAATATATTTATGGTAGCGCTGAATATCAGAGTATTGTTTGATCTCCGTTGATGGGGGAAAACAGAAAAAACTTAAGAGAGAGTTCGACTTCATATATTTATCAAGAAAAGTTAAGAGTGGTGACATCATTCTCTAACTCTAGGTATTATTAAAATTTGATTAGCGCGATGTCTCGTTATAAAAAAGTTGTTATTTTCCACAAAACTAAATTTGGGGGGACAAACAGGGATAGAAATAACTTATTTTAAGAAATCTTGTAGAAACCGAATTTTCCGGTAAACACTAAATAAAACAAAAACATATATTACTACTTACAATCATCCACAGAAAATTTTGTCCAAATCTAAGTGGCAATTTAAAAAAATGACAAAAAACGTTTTGGCGAATAAAATAAGCATGCGATGACGAATTTTCCGGAGTTGGCAACCCCACTAAAACACTCCCTGAGCTCTCAAAACTATTCACTGAAAATTGTCAAGATCTAATGACCCGTTCGGGGATACAGGAAACGAACGAACGAACAAACGAACGGAATTCTTTTTTATTAGTATACTAGCGAATATACCCGGCGCTGCCCGGGATTTTCCAACTTGACAATAGTCTGGATGAAAAAAAATCACACCAATAATTTTAGTATGTTTGTAATTTTCTATTAAAATCAGTTCTATAAAAGTCGTCATAGGGTCTTCATTGCCATTTTTTCTGTCTTTGTTTTTTTGAAGGCTGGGTATGTAAAATCATACAAAAGAAAAATAACACTATTAATTTCAGGATACCATCGCATGTGACTTTTCATATTAAATCAGTTCTTTAAAAAGTTGACATTGGTATTCATTGCCATTTTTTCCGTTTTTTATACCTTACGCTGGAATTTTTATCATCGTAAAATAAAAAATGACACGAATAATATCAGTGATGCCATCGCATGTAACTTTTCATTTTAAATCAGTTCCTAAAAAGTTTATCATGGGTTTCATTGCCATTTTTCCGTTTGTATTCCTTAAGGCTGGGATTTAAACATTGTAAAATGAAGAATCACACAAATTTTAGTGATGTCATCGCGTGTGATTTTCATATTCAAACCAGTTCCTTAAAAGTGTCATGGGTCTTCATTGCCATTTTTTGTTTTGTATTCCTTACGTTGGTTATTAAGAATATCACACAAGAAGGAATCACACGAATAATTTCAGTGATATCATCGCATGTGACTTTTCATATTCAAACCAGTTCCTTAAAAAGTGTCATAGCTCTTCATTGCCATTTTTTCCGTTTGTATTCCTTAAGGCGGGGTATTTAAACATCGTAAAAAGAAAGATGAATATTTTATGATGTCATATCATGTGATTTTTCATATTCAAAATCAGTTCATTAAAAAGTTGTCCTGTGGGTCTTGCATTGCCATTTTTTTCCGTTTTTTTGTTCCTTAAGGCTGGGAATTTAAACATCGTAAAAAGAAGTTATTTTAGTCGTTTCAAGAGTGGCTATGTTTTTTTTATGAAAAGTAGTTCCTTAAAAGTCGTCATTGCATCGTCATTGCCATTTTTTTTCCGTTTTGTAGTCTTAAGGCTGGGTAATGACATCCCTCTCCATCTCTAGGCATTATGAAATTTGATTAGCACGATGTTTATATAAAAATGTTGTTATTTCCACAACTTAAATTTGGGGGGACATACAGGACAGAACGAAAAATTATTTTTAATAATCTGTAGAAAACGAATTTTCCGGGAAACACTCAATAAACAAAAACACTCTTAGTACCCTCAGTCGATCCACAGAAAATTTGGGCAAATCTACTTGTAATTTTAAAAAAATCGGCAAAAAACGTTTTGGCGAATAAAATAAGCATGTCGATGACGATTTTCCGGGAGTTGACAACCCCACAAAACACTACCTGAGCTCTCAAAACTATTCACTGAAAATTTCGTCAAGTCTAATGACCCTTCGGGAGATACGGGAAACGAACGAACGAACGCACAA
>CP045904.1:17739244-17761514 GCA_013387185.1 Caligus rogercresseyi
ACAAATAATAGTAATCGCTCCATTAAACTATAAATGAGCTGTACTAAAAGCAACGCTTTTTAAATACCAATTCATTGTTTGAAAAAGGCATTCTATTTTTATAGAATTCCCCTGAACAACTCCCTTTCATTTAATTACTTAGATTTAACACAAAAAAAAACTTCTCATCATTAAGAGATTCCAGCTCATTGACTACAATAAAACAATGGTACACTCATTAAAAAATATAAAATTGTTTTTTTTTTCGTTTCTTAAAAAAAAGAATTATTTTTCTCCCAAAAACCAAGTTCCATGAAAGTAAACTTTAAAAAATGAATTAGATTCTTACGAGACACGTACAGAGATTAAAACCGTTTGGTTGTTTTAGTTTTAATGTTGTCTTGTTATACGACATAATAACATCTACTGCTTAAAAAATAAAGTTAAAAGTTAAAAAATGCATCAGCTTCATAAAGATATACCGATTTGAGAATATCATAAAGAAATCAAAATAATGCTTGAGGCCACATACGACAAGAAGTGCTTTCCATTGCCTTTTTACAACATGGCCACTACAAAGGGGCTCTTTTTTACGCTCGACAAAGTCCTACATTTTAAAGACTATGGACGTTTCGAACACATATTTCTAGAGCGGGATGCCAGGGTGAAATCGGTCAGGGGGGCCGAACTGTTTTCAAGTGGGACCTCGGGGGGGCCAAATTACCGGTACATTTTTGGCCTTGCAACACTAACACTAAACAAAGTAGATTTAAATTGGTTGATATTGTATCATATTATTATTTATTTATAAAAACACTTCTCACCACTAGCGTAACGGGCCAAATGAGATGTCCATTCGGGCCAGTTCCGGCCCGCGGGCCGCCACCATGGCACCACTGCTCTAGAGTCTCTTTATTCAGTGAGTGAACTTGGATTATACCGAATATTTAATCTGATGGACTTTCTCTGCTGATTGCCACATGTTTTTTGTTTTTTTTACCTTGAACAGATGCCCTAAAAGCTCCTGCCTCATTTCTTGGAACATAAAGTCCTTGAAACGCGCGAGGATTAGATGATGTCGTTGTTGTACATTCTAGATTTCTCCGCATTGATATTGCCTATGACCCATGTTGAAATATCAAAATATATAGACACAGAAATATTTCTTTTAGGTTGTTCATTGTATAAGTCAACGTCATAATCTTACATTTTTAGGACGTCAGCACAAAGTCTATAGTAACAATAGTTTTTTGATGATCTACAAGGGAAGAAACTTTACAAAATCGTATCTTCCCGCTTGCATGTGTGAATTCATCAAAAAACTGGTAAACAAACAATCAGCTCTCTTGCAATATGTCATACCATGTTTTTCAATTTACTTACAACTAGAGACATATATACACACTCAGATAGTGCAAACCTCCGCCGTCACGGGGTCCTATGAGCTTCCGAGGCTGATTTTTACACGACTGGGGCAGCGTTAGGGCGGGGGAGTTCCCCTCGACGGAATTCCGAGAGGAAGACGCTCCCGCACCCGATTTCACAGCAAGCGACATCTATTGAAGAGTAGGCTAACTTGAAATATTTAGTAGTATTTAGCTCGTTTGTATCTTCATCTGCACTCAGAGATGCCAAAATTAATCACTTGTTTCTTTTGGCATTTTCAACAACTCCACAAAGTTTCATCCAAATCCGTTCCGTCTTTTTGAGTTATCCTGCTGACAAACCAACCAACAAACAAACCAACATACCAACGCCAGCGAAAACAATACCTCCTTCGGTGGAGGTAATTACTATTTTACCAACCATTATGTTTGTAAGAACAAAGAAAGCGTCTGGTGATCGAGTCATTAATTATTTCCAAATTATTTTTTTTATCTATCTATATATATTATTTCTGTTCATTTCATTTGGTTTTTCAGTAGCTGATATTTACCTCCACTCTATAACATTGAATGGATAATAACAATAATTATTAGGAAAAATAATAATAAAACACAAAGATCTTTTCGGCCAAGAAAAGAAGCCAATGTGATTCGGTCAACCACATCATGACGATGAAAACGAGAAGATATAAGGATTTAATTAGTATATTGAGCGCGCAGCTTGGTCTTGAATTATCTTTTTTATAGGGAAGGAATACAGGTTTCAATATATTTATTTTATATAAAAATATTTCAATACACGACATTCATGATCTCGTGATTATACTCGTTCGGTATTTAATCATCCTATCAAATAACCAAAATAACGTTTTCGACTCTCATTACATAATGGTGTATATTTGCTAGCTTTGAGCTAACTATTAAATACCTTAGAAAACTATTTATTTTTGTATAGAAACTAAGGTCGATTATTATTACAGTTTTGAATTATGTTCATGTCTTCATCACACATGATTGAAATAAATTTGTGATGTTATTTCATTTTAAAAACGATCAAAAGAATATCAGAGATGAATTTAAATAGCTTTTTATTCTAGACTGACATTTGAAGGAAAATTCCCTGTTTTAATATTCAATTTGTTTTAGATAACTGTCAAGAGTTCTCAAGAAAAGTTATTTGCCCTTTTTTTTAAAGGTAGAAACATTTTAGCTTGAAACTACAATTAAATAAATCATTTTTTTCCTCTGAAACGATTTTTATAAAATTAATTTCAAAAAATATGATGATTTAAAAATTGTGACTTCTCTTTTTATATTTCTCTCTTGAAACCATTTTTATATTTATTGATATCTCAGTATAAATTAAAATAAATCGTTAAAAAAGAGCGTTATCTCAGACAAATAAGCCTCCGGTTATCATTCAGCAGCTCTTTTTACTAACAAATATTACCCGCGTCGTAAATGGAAACAATTTTCACATTCCTAAATTATACTTTTGATATACCATTTATTACTGGTAAAAAGATTTTGGCAAACATTTTTTTGAAGCAGCTGAAATTATAACAGCAGCCAATGTCGTATCATTAAGTTATTCTTTTAAGAAATAACAACTATCGCAACCGTAGATTTTGTGGCTAAACTATGTATTTGTACACGCGGTATTTAGCATTGTTTTTTATTATTTTTTAATAGTTAATTACTTTAAAGTAATCCAAGTATTACTTTCGAACTTCTACAAACACTATCCATCAATATATCAACGTTTTCTCTATTAAAAATAATACATAAAAGCCACAAATTCCTCTCACCATTCACATGTTTCATTAAAATATTTTTAAACTTTTCCTTTACCAGCAACAAAACAAATGGAGAATTAAAATCAATTTGATAAATGTCCATATAATATTTTTTTCTTATAGTAGCTTGAATCATTATTCACGAGTACAACCTCTGCAACAAAAAGCAAAAACTATGTCTATTTTTACGTATGCCCAAAACTGTACTTAATTCCTTCAACAGCAAAAGTCAATTTCTTAATTTACCCCTTAAAAAATAAAAACATCTAAAAGATTTCAGCTTTAGTTAAAAATCAATAAAAATATCAAATATTTTCAAAAACTTTCACTATCAATTTCAAAATGAACAATACAAAAGCTATTCAAACAGAATAAATTAAATTTTTTGAAGAAAGAAGAACGAGAAAGTAAAATACATACATGTTATTTGGAACTCTATTAATTATCCAATCATTCATTTAATATATATATCAATTCTTCACTATGTGTGAAAACACTTTTTATACATGTAGTTTTGAATTGGTATCTTTGGCATCAGTATAAATTTATATATTTGATTGTTTGGTTTTGGTTCAAGACTACTTCCTTTTACTCATATGGTTATATATGAGTTTAATACTATTGAAATATATAGTATCAATGAAATCTAGACACCGGAATGGAAGGGTTTCATAAACACAAGCTTTTGAATTTCATTGCATTCATAATTTATAAAGTTTTCAATATTAATATAGAACACAATTATGCAGTGACGTAATCAATTATTGTTGTGCAAAAAAAGTTATTCATGACACCAATGACATCATTGGATGTTTACAACTTTTACTACTGAATAATAACCAAGGCAGTCTTGTAGGCGACAAAGGGGCTTTAAAATACTCGATCAAAAACCTTGTGGAGGGTACAAAGAGGAGTAAGGACGCTAAAAATGTAATTAATATTTCATCTTCATAACAAAGTATGTAATGATTAAAGAAGCAGGAGTGACGTCACTGGTCACCTTCCACTTTTTAGATATTACTTTTTAACTGTGGATATGAATTGGGTAAAACTTGTAGAAATTGGCTTCCACCCCCTTAAGTTTATGGAAACATGCCTTTCCATGTGTCTACTATCCTTTGGCACGGATACATACAAATGCATCCATTATGTTTAGGCAGACATACTTTTTAAGATACAAGAGGGAGTGAGGGTGGGGGGTTATTCAGGGATTAATCCGATTCGTCTTTCGACAGCTGGAGTCATGTTAAGTTGATACTTGGGTGCTCAATGAATGTAAATAAATAGAATAGTTCTCATCAAACCCATGATCTGTTTAAAGTGCGACATGCCTGGATCACACAACCACACAAACATATATAACCAGACAAGCATTTGGATTTTTACGTTAACGCTACTCCTTTTGTCGTTCTTTTTTTTTCTAGGCCAACAGGCATCATTTATATTTCAAACAAAAACAACAAACAATAACCATATTTTTAAAAAACTGAAAGAACATTTGGATAAAAACATCATTTTCTTACGACATGACTCCTTTTTAACTTTAATGTGAGTGTAACCATTGATAAATCCCCGAAATATCGGTGCTGCTGCACTTTCTCCTGCCATATAATCATGCTGTGTTTTTAATGATAGAATTTATAAAACATTCATATAGTCCCAACATAAAGGCTATAAATCACTTCTCTTAGTTCATATAAACTTAATTGTCGATTAAAAGAGCGGAACGGATTTATATAAAGGACCAAGATATGTACAGTCATATAAAAAAGTTACAAAATAATCTTCTATATATAAAATTTCAATCATAAGACAATATTTAGGAAACTTGTTTAAATAAATATACATCACATTTACATATTGCGATATACTCTATAAGGAGAAAACAAACTTTGATCCCTAATCTGATTTACTTCCATTCTTTACTTTCATTTAAGCCTTATTCCACCAAGGAATCTTAAGTCATCAATTTATGATACCAAAATAGATCTAAATCAATTTTACCCTGCATACAGATTTATCCTAACACGGGTGCTTTTGCATTGTTTCACGTGCAAATAACAAAAAATCTGCAATAAAATAATAAATTCATATTTGATATGCATACGTTTTTTTTGCTCTCCTCGTGATTATAGGAAGGATTAATTTCCGGAGCCTTAATTAAAATTACGGATTTAAAAATGATATGCATACGGGATTTAGCTGATTGAATTTTTAAAATGGGATTTGAAATGGTGTTCATTAAGAGTACATTTTACAATTAATCATTAGATTATTTCTAAGTAATTAATTTGTATCATACCTACACTAATGCAAAACATTCTTCTAGTCCTAAAGAAACATATCTTTAAAACTTTGTAACTTTTGGCAAGCATTCATGTATAAATGACTTTGTAATAAGCAAATATGTTTAAAATATGATAATCAGCATTGAATGGATTAAATGCCCACAAACAGAACTTAATCCGACTTGGCCAATAATTTTTTCTTTATCTATAAAGTCTCTATCATTGAATAAATATATGCACCGAAAATAGATAAACTTGAAAAGGAGCTTTCTTTGACCTCTTCCTAACTTTGAAATCCTCGCATCTGATAAATAATGCAACATAAAAATATTAGTTTCGGCAAACAAGAACATCAGGACATACCATCTCTGGCTTCCCTTACTGATGGACGGCTGTCCGGGTCAAATCCACCACCGTCCTTACGACAAATATCGAAAAATAGATTAAAGGTTTTGATGGAATCGCGCTTTTTGTTTATATGTTTTTTTTTTTTTGAATATTATGATTTATACAATAAAAATAAAAAAGCTATTGCCGTAAAAAAATTATAAATAGTCAAAATGACATTGATGTCTAGCTAATCACACAATTTATTGTTTTTTGTGATGTTTTGGTTTTGGTATATATTGTATTAAGTATATAAAGATAAACACTCACAAATTTGTAGTAGAATCCATTTGCAATATGGCAAGCAATCTAACCGGCCAAAATAGCAGGAAAAGGATTTATTAGTGTTTCTGATAGTATATCTGCTAAAAAACAACATTAATCTCGCTTGGCAATATGCTTAGAGAAGAATTATAAATTTTGTAAAAATACCCTTAAGAACCTATCTGTGGCATTACCATTGGTTGGATCAGGGACTCAAGATTTCACGGAAAATGATTTGCCAGTAACTGGATAAAGAAAGCACAGTAAAAGGAAATCCTGTGGCTGTTTCTGCCTCTATTGGGCCGAGAAAATCGTCTCTTAGGAAAACACAATGTCATTTTGGAGAACTCTTTAGAACCATTTGGACAGTTATCGACAATTGAAGCAATTAATCTATGCGCCTTATATAAAAAACAAATCTTGAAACATTAAATATGCATAATCGTCGTAATAGTCAGTGGTTAAAGTAACTAGAGAGGAAACGCATACCCCTTGATTACCGATTGTGACTGTCCAATAGGAAAATCGACTGATTTGGACGGCATCAATAAAAGAATTCTCTTGACCAATATGGACAATTATCGACAATTGAAGCAATTAATCTATGCGCCTTATAGCAAATAAAATTTTTAAATTAGCATAATCGTCGTAATAGTCAGTGGTTAAAGTAACTAGAGGAGGAAACGCCATACCCCTAGATTAACGATTGTGACTGTCCAATAAGGTCAATGACTGAATTGGCGACCCGATCAATAAAAAAAAGCTATCTTTGGAGGACCAACTGATAAAAATATTTAATTCTTTATGTAAAAATCAACTATTTCATAATAAAGCTACTTTCTCTTAGGTAGATCTCTACCGGCTGATACCAGATTAAGTACTGTTGTGGTGGGGCTAACTAAGAGGGGAAAAAACCTGCAACGAAATCATTTAAGAAACAAAATAAATAATTTTATAACAGAAAAATCAGTTCTAGAGTGATAACTGTATGAAACTAAAGTGGTTGTTTTTTAACTACCCACCGTTGTTAAAGTTGTAGTCAATGGAAAATAATAGAATATGGTAGTGCAATTAATAGGTGCAAAGAAAAAGGAAAAGGCGAGGAAAATAACTCATCAATGATATCTAAATTGAAATCTTAGCGCCTTTGAAACAATGGCAATGTAGTTAAAGTATATATAAGTATATATATATATATATTCAAACAAAGAAAAAAATAGACCCCCCCCCCCCGCCTTTGAAGATCTCTTACAATTAAAATCTAGTTGATTGGCTCATTGATGAGAAATGTATGATGATGATAGTATGGATCAGATTTCTCAATTATAGTATGAAAAAATGCACTGTCATATGCTAAAAAAAGAAACAAATACTTCATATAAAAACACAAATTATATATTCAAGTAAATATGTATGCATTGCCCTTGAAGTATCTCTTGCCTTTGCAAGAAGAAGAAAAAAGGGAAGCAACAAATCATGTGAAAGGTCTTTTTTTCAGCTAGAGACGTAGGTAAAGAAGCTGTAACATTTTTGAAGCATTAAACATAAGCAAGATACACACAAGAAAAAAAAATGAAGAAAATGTAAATGATTTTTATTTATTTATTCATTCCATGATTCATTAAAGTTCAAGGAAGCTAATGAATTCAATGCCAAATGAATGAGTAACTTATATTCTATTCATAAAAAAATGAATTTCTTCCATTTTGCCTCACATCTGTTGGGGAATTCCTTCAGAGAAAAATGCATATTAAAAATTATATCCTTAGTATGCGATTACAAAAACGTCGCTCGCTTACCTCCGTGGGATATATATCAATCGGACCACCCACTCCCTTCTATATCGCTCTTACGGCATTGGATAACCAAACTATTCGAAGGTCTTTGGTAGGCTCTGAACGTCCTTTTCCTAGCATCAAGAGACGATTGCGGCTTCTACAGATTGAGAAAAATATCCCCCTGTGCCCGAATATTATTATGCGAAACCTTTTAACAGACTCTCACCAAAATGGTTCCGATACCGTCTCGCCACGTCCTCTTTATTCCTGAATAAATCCCATGTGGACCCAAAGAAGCGAGGATGCCATTGGTGTGGGGAGGTCGAGGAGACTTCCTTCCACTTCTTTTACCTTTGCCACAGAATGATCCCAGTCATAAAAGCTGTGGAAGATATTATTATAGAAGAATTTGGAGTATCATTAACCCCCACAGACTGGCTGGTGTCCACATCACCTACATACGAGGAGGCTTACGAGATCGAACATCTTATATCCACGGTGCAGAGGGCTCTCTACGCCTCAAGAACGTGCGGAGGTGGGCTTCCTGTGGGTCTCCAAGATCTCGTCAGAAGAAGCCTGGAAATTCTACGCTCCATCCCCAGGGATGTTTTCAAAACAAACGGGCCCTCTCCCCTTCAAGTGCAAGTGGACTGAATCAAATGACGCATTGGATCTCTCATCTCTGCGAGTCAACTGGTTTTCCAAATCACTATTTTATCTCAAGATATCTCATAAAAGAAGGATGATAGGTTGGGAGTTCTTTTATTTTTCTTCCGACAAGTTATAAATGCATGTGTTTTTTTTATTATGTTATATTTGTTTTTAACGTAGCTTTATCAAACTTATCATTTATTTATTCATCCTTTATACGTGCATTTTATTCTGTTCGAGATATCTTTTAGATCATAAATAATATTTAAATCAAAAAAAAAAAAAAAAAAATTCTTCCATTTTGGGCTTTTGGTATAATGAATATATAATAATTTATAGTTTGTTTGTAAAAAATAGTATAAACCAATATCAATTTGTTTTTTAATCAAAGATTACATCACTAATTTTCTAATGATTTCTTCATATTTATATATTTAGATCACTTCCCTGTTAAACATTTCCATAAATGTATTATTACCTCCGCCGAGGAGGTATTGTTTTCACTTTTTTTTTTTTTCTTGGCCAACAGGCATAATTTTATATTTCAAACAAAACAACAAACAATAGACATATTAATTAATAAAAAAAAAAAAAAAAAACGAAAGAACATTTGGGTAAAAACATCATTTCTTACGACATGTATCCTTTAAAACTTTAATGTGGAGTTTAACCATTGATAAAATCCCCGAAATATCGGTGCATGATGCACTTCTCCTTGCATATAATACATGCTGTGTTTTTGTAATTATAGAATTTATAAAACGTTCATCGAGTCCAACATAAAAGGCTATAAAGTCACTTCTCTTAGGTTGATAAAAACTTAAATTGTCGATTAAAAGATCTGAAACAGATTTATATAAAGGACCAAGATATGTGCAGTCATATAAAAAGTGGTCACTGGACTCACTCTCCGTACGGCAAAAAGAACATTTACTATGATCTTGCGTAAAAAATTTGTCTCGCACTTCGAGTGTACCAGAGAGAACACGGTATTTAAACCACTTTTCTGATGACGACAGCATATCACTTTTTATCACACATATAGCTTTAGCCACTGGAACATTTATACAACGTCTTCTTAAATAATTAATGAAAGGTTCCATTGTAGGCTTCAAACAAATTTTCCGCAGTTGGGAGGAAGAGGTTTCAGCCAGACGCAATCTGATTGGTACTGCAGGTCTGTCTACAGACTCGTACAAGCCAAAAATAGACTGAAATTGCTTGAAAGCCATTTTATTTAGAAGCAAGGGGGAATCTGCCGTTTCTGCAGCAAAGTCAAGTCCGACTGTATTTATTCCTTTGAAATTTATGGAGCCTCTTGTAGGAAGCTCCCATCTAAGGCTCTTTTCATACGATTTAATTGTGCTGGTGGCTCCTTTTATGATCTTCTCCAATCGTCCAGAAAACTCCGATAATCTTTGCAGCACCTCCCTCAGTCCGAAATATGCTCTCTCAGTATATTTTCCTCCAGAAATTTGTGAGAGATAATGACTCAGTGGTTCCTTCTCTGTCCACATATTTCGAACCCAGTACGTATTTAAAGATTTCCATAAATTTTCAAAATCTACAACAGATAGACCACCGTATCGTAGAGGATTGTGAAGTCTTTTCATCGATATGTTTTTCTTTTTATCTAAATTGAGGAATGTCAATTGCATATACTTAATCATGCAGGACGTTTCTTCATCGTAAGGTGTAACTCTTAAAAGATGGATTACTTTTGAGACGATATAATTGTTCCAAACTTGTATTTTCTCCCATACATTAAGCCTGAGTCTAGAGAAGAAGCCACACACATTCGAAACTTTACCCTTTATGTCTTGAAGATTCATAGCCGTAGAATTGTTTCCAATCCAAGATCCTAAAATATTAATATTTCGAGAAATTTTAAAAACTGGCCATCCTTTTTCAATTAAGCCACCATATCTACTTATTATTTCAGTTTTGTCGGCGTTTACACAAAGACCAGATGAGATGGAGAACACTTTAAGAATCTTTAGGGTTTGCTTAAATGATTTCAATGTTTGTAATGGATTTCCAGTAAAGATCATCGTCATATCATCTGCATAACAAAGACATTTTGTATGAAAAGGTATAGCTGAAAAACCAACAATGTTTTTATCCAATTGAATCCTCCCGATTAAACAATCCAGACAAAGTATAAAAAGTATAGAAGAACACGGATCTCCTTGTCTAACACCTCTTCTATTGTTAAAACTAGCGCTTGCGGTTCCATACTGAACAATTGTTCTGGATTTGGCAATTGTAGCACCGACCATTCTAATGATGAAATCGCCAAAACCTTTCTTATATAATGTTTGAATGATAAATTTATGTGATAAAGTATCAAAGGCTTTAGAGAAGTCCACTGTCATAAGTGATACATCTTGCTTTGATTCTAAAAACGTCTGTAAGGTAAAAGGTATACTATCCATTAACTTATCTTTAATAAAACCATATTGGCCATGATGTAAAATTGATTTCAAACTGATTTTTAATCTATTGGCTAAAACATATGTAAAAATTTTAAAAATTGAATTTTGCATAGTTAAGGGTCTTAAATTTTTTAAAAGTCTAGGATCTTTATTTGATTTAGGAATGAGAACTATTCTTCCGGTTGATGCAAAATCGGGAAAATATCCAACGGCAAGAACTTGTTCGTAAAAACGTAAAAGAATAGGAGCTAAAATCGTCGAGTATTTCTTGAAAAACTCGAAAGTAAAGCCCGATGGTCCAGGAGATTTATTCATTTTTGTGTTCTTGTCAATGGCATACACTATTTCATTTTCAGTAAGATGTTGCTCCATTATGTCTTTGTTTTTGTCGTTGAGTTTTACAGAATCATCAGCTTTACATCTCCAATCTTCACAAAAGTGTTGACCATTTTCTATACACCTTGCACAACAATGTTCTTGTGTACAATCGAAGCAGCTATACAACTTGGAGTAGTATTGTTTGATTTCCTCGCAAATATATTCCGCGTCTTGTGAAATTTCTCCATTTGGCTTAAAAAGAGATAAATTCTTTTTAGTATTTCGTCTCTTCATTTCTTGAATACAGCCCAGTCTTGAGTTATTTAAATCTTTTATTTCGGTAAGCCTCAGCTTTTTTCTATAATTCAGATCCGCTTCCCTAAATAACTGATCAACTCTGAACTTCTTTTCTTCTGTACTCATGTCTGCCGACGTAGTTTCTTCTAGTTTTGCGAGATCCAATCGTTTTTTAGTGGCTTGTATAGATCCTTTGTGTCGCAACATTTTTCTGATTTTAGTAAACATATTTTCTACAATAGAAAATGTATTACTAAATTCGATCAAATTATTAAAAGAACTTAAAATAATGTTCTTTATTTGCGCATCGGTGTCTGGGTCATTTAAAAGAGTTGGATTGAGGGTCCATAATGTTTTATTCCTTCTTTCTGTAGTTGTAGTGTTAATTTTTAGTCTTAAAGCTTTATGATCAGATAATTGTGTGTCAATAACATTATATTCTTTTATCGAGTCGTTAGTGAATCCTTTTATTAAGAAGTAGTCTATGCGTGAGGATACTTTTTTGGAGTTCTTGTCTCTTGAAAAGAAGGTGTGAGAAAGATTATTTTGATGATGGCCAACATCAGTGAAACCATAAGAAGTTATAATCGATTTCAATTCTTTTGTTGCATGGGGATGATCGTTGGTACACTTTGATGGGCAACGTATTCCTTGATTTATTTTTATATTAAAATCTCCACCAACAATAGTCGGCCTCTTCGAAATTACCGACAATAATTTACCTTTAAAAAATTCTGGATCATCTTTATTCGGTCCATAAATGCCTATTATATCAAAAACTGAGTTTTGATAGTTACAGTGAGCCTTGATAAGATTTCCATCATAACATCTAAAACTAATACTTGGATTAAGAGTAGATTTAATTAACAAGGAGACACCCCTTTTTGGGTGTAAATTTGATAGGTTAAACGATGAAAAAACTTTGTAGCAATCAGGAATTGAAAAATGTCCTTCCAAGGAACACCTTGTATCTGTTAAAATGACTATATCGGGTAGAGTAAGATATTTTAAAAATCGAGCCAAATCGTATTTCCTTTTTAAACTCTGGAGGGAGTTTACGTTAAAAGAAAAGACAGTCAGTGTCATAATTATTTTTTATGTTTATGGGGATTTCCGTTCGGAGAGATATTTGTCTCGGACATTGTTCTCTTTGAGTGCGATCCTGATCTTGACCTTGATGGTAATATATTATCCGACGAAATTGAAAGTGAAGAAGCTAGCTTCGATCGTCTAGTGTTTAGTGGGCTTTGGTTGCATCTATCAACCATTTTCTGATCCAATTTCCTTGAGTTTGCAGGGATAACATTTACATTTGGAGAAATATTTGCGTTTTTGGGTTCATTTGTGTCGGCGTTTTTTGAACAATGACTAGCCTCTTCAGATGAATTGCGTAGACTAGACTTTTCAACTGACCCTTCTGTGTCTTCATTGTCTTCAGCATTGTCCTCTTTTTGATTTGGGTTCTCATTAATTTCATTGTTGATGGCACTTATATGGGTTGCACTCCCACTCCTAACATCACAACCAGTTGAAACCCTACCCACATCCAGATTAGCTTCTTCACCATCGCTCTCCGTTTGAATAGTTTTTTCAATAACTTCGTTGTTGATAGCATCATTATTATCCGTATTTTCAGATCCAGCATCACAACGTGCAGCACTTTCATCTGTAGCGTTTGAAAGCTTTTGAACCTCTGCTATTTTTTGGAGAAGAATTTTTTCGTATTCAACAATTTGTAGCCGTTTTCCCGTACAATTTTGTCGTGAATGCCCAAATTGAAAACATCTTTGACATTGCAGTCGGACTCCGGGGAATTTTAAGTTAATTAGACATCCATCTACAGGTAAAATTTGAGGCAAATGCGCTGAATTAGCAGTTACTTCAAAATTATAGTTGGACGTTCTCCAAACGGTTTTGTAATTTTTAAACTTCTTTTCGGCGTCCAGATCATCAGGGTTAGATTCTGGTGAGGCTTCATGAATATCAGCCATTTTACTTAGCCATTCATTCAACTTTTTTTCATTTACCCTTTTAAAGGTGTTGACCGCAGTTATTTTAAATCGTTTTTTTCTATCAAGTTCAAAATTGTCCATTCCTTTAATCTTCATGTTAACGGATTTCATTTGACCATCTGGCCCTTCTACGTCAGTCACGAAACATTTTTTGAGAAGGTTAACTCTCGACCGAACATCTATTTTTTCATTTGTATAAAATGAGGCATATCCGAAGCCTAACTTTGCCTGAGCACCGGCAATTTCCTCCTCCGTGAAGCCAAAGAAAAGTGCAGCATTATATACTATCACTTGTTTCATATTCATGTTGTTGAAAACACGACCACTATTTGAATCCGTCAATGTTAAGACGAAAGTATCCCATTTAAACGATGAGTTCAAATTAATATTTCTCGAAGCTTCTGATAAAGCCTTTTCTCTCTTACCAAGAGCTTTTGCATAGGACATTTTGCCCCTATTACTCCATGAAGAAGTATCAGGAGGGCGGTCCGTTGGACTCATCATTATCAAAGTAAAAAAGAATACGAATTAAGTCGTCTCAAATCAGTTTTACCCAGTAGTAACCTTCTTACAATAAATACTTCAAAAAAAGATATCAATCAGAATTAAAAAAAAAAAAAACGGCAGGTATTAAAAAGGAGAGAAAAAAAATACTCAAGTGTCCAGGGGAAGAAATAAGGAAAAAAATAAATAATAAAAACAACGCAGAATCTTCTATCGTCGATTTTCCCTCGAAGCGTATTGAAGATAGGCCGGTCAAGCTGTATTTGCTCCAACAAGTGGGGTTATTTTAAATCCTCCAGTGGGGGCCCTCTCCTTTCCTCTCTTAAACGGAGAGAAAAGAGTGCGCACGCTGACGATGACGGTGATGAAATATGATAAGAGTATACTATGAAGAGTTCCTTACAGAGTCCTTATATTGGATAATAATGACCATTTATGGTCCGAGAAACGCACTAAGCACTTATAAAACGCACTCAAAATGATCCTCAATGTTTTTGTCAAAGGTAGATGTCAGTTTCTAGGGTAGAAACGGTCTCTATCTTGCCAATATTATTTTTTCTTTATGCAGCGAGAAAACATACACCTTTCCTCTAGCAATACATAAGAGAAAAAAAACTGGTGTTGGTTGGTTGGTTTGTTTGTCAGCAGGATAACTCAAAAAGTACGGAACGGATTGGAATGAAACTTTGTGGAGTTTGTTGGAAATGCCAAAGAAGTAATTAATTTTGGCATCTCTGAGTGCAGAATTAAGATGCAAAATGAGCTAAATACTAATAAATATTTCAAGTTAGCCTACTCTGCCAATAGATGTCGCTGTGCTGTGAAATCGGGTGCCCGCAGCGTCTTCCTCTCGGAATTTCCGTCGAGGGGAACCCTCCCCCGTCCCTCTACGCCGCCCCAGTCGTGAAAAATCCGCCTCAGAAGGCTCATAAGGACCCTGTGACGGCGGAGGTTTGCACTCTCTGAGTGTATATATGCCTCTGGTTTAAATTATTGTTTATTAACATATCTATCATTAAAAATGAATCGGAACGTAATATAGGGTCCCCATGTTAATTTGACACCTTCTGAAAAAAAACTTTACAGGCCTGAAATATTTAATTCTCTATTAAGTAAAAAAGGGATCTTGTATGTCTCGATGACGGCTTCCATTCTACTTGAAGTAGGCGCCCTCATCTTTGCAGACCTTCTCCAGCCTCGGCCCGACCTTCTTCTGGAGCTTGGCGATGAAGTACGAGGTCCTGAGTGAATCAAAACGTTGTATACCCTTTTTTCGGGCAACTTCATCCTCGGTGAGGTTTTTGATCTCCTCCAGCTCTTGACGGTGTTCTTGACCATGCACCACGCCACCATGATGCCCAAATCCTTGAATCCAGTGCGAATCCTCATTACCGCGGATACGTGTTTCCAGTGCTCGATCGAGTTAAAATCATCAGAATCCATTATTGACGCTTCCAGCTGTTTTTCTTCTTCTGAGAGAACATAAAAAGTCTAGCAGGCCCCCTACCTGCCATCTAGCGGTAGCTACGACTAATAAACCAAAGTGCCTAATTTAGCGAGGGGTCCCTGCATATGGTATTAAACCCCTTTTTTACTACTATCTTGCATATGGATACAGTTAATATTGGCTTTCAATTATATATAGTTACGTATTTATAATATTCTACCTTGACTTTTTACTCATTTGTTTTATTTCAATGTGAATCAATCGTACTAAGACAACAGGTCCGCAATAAAAAGCGACTATGAGCAACAAAAAGTCTAACCTCTAACCAATGATATAATTGATAATACATTAATTTCTTTTGAGTATTAGGTATTTTAATTTAAAATAATTTTTGTAAAAACGTATTTATTCTGACATCGTTGAATCAAATGGACATTTGATGTAACATGAATAGCTTTACAAAATAACCTTTTGAACAAAATATTTATTTCCTTTCTACTTGGAGGAATACATATCAAAATAACTTTCAAATCCAATGTTTATATTTGTGAACTTTATGAGTAGGATATTTGTGGAGCTCTTTTGAGGATTTACTGGGTCGTTAAAAAGTTTTGAATCATGAGATTGAGAGAATCTGATATAAAATCTGGCTGAATATGCAATGAGCCGTCCTTCGTATCTTTTTCTTTGTTTTAGCGATGCAGGAGGAGAAAAGCGGATCGTGAATAAGGAGTACATGATCAAGGAGTTCTCCTCCTTCGGCTGTGGCATGGAGGTCGTCATGGAGGATCACAGAGGTCAAATTCACATTTTTTTTTTGCTTTAATATTGACGTTCCGTAATGCTATATTAAATATTTTTATGTCATGAGTTGCTTCAGAGAAATCGATCCTCACTTAAGTAACCCAATTGTTATTAAATGAGATTGAATAACCAGAAACGCCCTATGTTTATATCACTCATCATATCCTCAAGTTATTAAACCAACGTCTCTTTATTATTAATCTCTAAAAATTGATTTATTCTTATACGAAAGGAATTAAATTAAAATCCATGGGCAAAAAGCAACTGCGTAGCGTGGCAAAAATACGAAGTACGACTCAAACATATTCAATAATCAGTCTTCACTAATGCAAAAGTCATCTTGGATTTTTGCATGCATATATTAAACCACTTTCAATTATTGGCAATGAAATTAAACTCATTTCCAATCATTTCATTAGTAATACAATGTTATGTATAACGCTCAATTAGTCAGACATGAATTCCTTTTCTTAGTAGAGAAACTACGTCCGCTCTACTTAGGGAATTCATATATACATTAGGGGGTATTATAGAAACCTAATATTAAAGTATCAAAATTTATCTCCCGCGAAAGTTGCGTCATAAGAAACTAAATGATCGTAGAAAAATGGATTTTGGTTTGACCCCCCCTTACCCCCCCCCCAAATTGCGTTCAAAGGTTTCGTTATGAAGCAAACTTTTTTGTTATTACTTATTTTGCAAAAATTTAGTTTGATCAAATTTAGCTATGATCAATTTATGACTTCGTTATTTTTTGCAAATGTTCGTCAAATAATATTTAGTGCCAATAAATGAACATAAGTGCTGACGCACCAACCATTTTTTAAATAACAGCTCCTACTAGGTTCTTTTTAGTTTCAAGAAGGAAAAAGAAAAAGAAGGTACTCATGTTGATGTTTTTAAGTTATTTTTTAAATATGTTTGCTTTTCACATCTTAATTTCATACAGTAACTCCTCACATGGTTGAGAATATAAATCTATGATGTTATTATATCCATAAACTTTTGCAGATGCCTCCGTTACTAGTTTTACAGCTCTTTCCACTGATTGTGAATGGCAAGGATACTTATTAATTCTAAAAGATGTTCTTTTGGTTTTATAAGATCTTCCTCAGGCACAATTGGAGGAACAGACAAATTTATATTGACCAGTCGATAAGATTAAAAAAATTCTTAGAATTAAAGTTGATAGTGTTGGGTAGTTGAAAATTTCTTTGTTTTTTAATATTCTTTTTTGCAAACAAAACTTTTTCCAGTGCAAATAATCTTGTTTCAATTTATTTATCGGTTAGGCCTGCTGGCAATATATTTTCAGGGTCGGCAAAAAAAAGGGTTTCTCTTGAGTACTTTTTCTATTGAAGGGGCTAAATTTTCATCAATCTCTTGTAATAAAGTTACGGTGAATTGGTAATGCTTTGAGCCACAATGAAAAGAGAATTTAACTTGGTTTGAAACCATATAGGAGTGTAAAAATTTATAAAAAATTTACAAGTTTTACGTGAGACTTACATGGACTTTTTTGTGAAATATAGGATCTTAAAATTCTGTTGGCTTTGCCTCATGTAATGCTCCTGGAGACCTGTACAAAAGCTTGAATTCGAAAATTTCCTATTTGTATACCTAATATAATTTCGTATAAATATTTTTGATCTGAGCTTATTGAATCCAGTAAACTTTGATTTAAATATTTTACTTTTGTCTACAAGTATTTCAAAACTTTTTATTGAATTTTTAGTAAAGTCTGTATTAATTAATTTTCCTATTGGACCTTCATAAGTCCGAGGTCCTTTTTGTGCACCATCTAAATGTTTAAAAACTTCTCTAAAAGGTAACTCAATCATGTGTAGAAGACAAATAATCCACTGAAGTGGTCTTTTAAGAGATAATTCCAGTCTTTTTACTACTCCTGACCATATTCTGACATTGGTATTGCATCCGTAACACACAACAGCGACCAAAGTGTCAAGGCTTTAATGTTCTTCGACTACTGAAAGTAGTACTTTCGCTTGATCTTCCGCTATGCCATTTTTTTAGTGATACGTGATCAATGTATTTATGGTGGGGTTCTAAAAATATTTTTTAAGAAATAAGAATTAAGTTTTTAAATAACAAGTTACCTTTAACAATGACTAGATGCTTCTCTTTATCAGTTGAGAAAACATTTTTCGTATTTATATTATTATCTGCAAAAGCTAATGAATATAATAAACATCATAGATTTATATTCTCAACCATGTGAGGGAGTTACTGTATGAAAATTAAGATGTGAAAAGCAAACGTATTTCAAAAATAACTTTAAAACATACATGAGTACCCTCTTTTTATTTTCCTTCTTGAAACTATAAGAGATCCCTAGTAGGAGCTGTATTAAAAAATGGTTGGTGCGTCAGCACTTATGTTTATTTGTTGGCACTAAATATTATTTGACAAAAGTTTGTAAAACTAACAAAGTCATAAATTGATCATAGCTAAATTTTATAAAACTAAATTTTGCAAAATAAGTAATAACCAAAAAGTTTTGCTTCATAACGAAACCTTTGAACATGATTTGGGGGGGGGGGTAAGGGGGGGGGTCAAACCAAAATCCATTTTTCTACGACCATTTAAATTCTTATGACGCAACTTTCGCGGGGGGATAAATTTTGATATCTTAATATTAGGTTTCTATAATACCCCCTAATATACATGCTCAAGTGTGCAATGCACTTAGCTCTATTTGACTTATTGCAGTTTTTATATAGCCGGCATTAAGAGTAAATAATATAATTGAGTTCCCACGTTCGTTTTTTGTCTTTGTATATTTACTTTGTTCCCAAAATGTTTCCATTTTTTATATTTCTTTCTAGGATCATGACAAAACTTGAGTTTATTTCATATATATTAACTACGCATCAGTGTTAATAAATGGAATAAAGTATATTATGAAGTATAGAAATACCAAACAATAAAGTATTTTTTATTTTGCAATATATATATAACCATTGACAAAACCAAATATTTCATATTATTGTTTATTTTCCATTATAATATAAATGAAATTTGATAGTTTTTGAATTCGATAAAAATATTGATAACGTTCTCTACAAATCAACCATTCTCAACTCAAATGTGTGAAAATCTTGATCATATTTATTGTTGTATATCGTATAATATACAGAGCTCAAAACTACTTTCATTCATAATAATAAAACATATAAATACGGATAACCACAAAAATAAATAACAGATTTTATTATTATGTATCGATTTTCAATAAGTTTTTATTTATTAGTTCTTTAGGGAATCACCTAGCCTCCTCCAAAGATTTTGCATGGTGTACTTCAACTTTGAGACATTGCAAATTTGGGAGAAGATGCATCGTGGAGATTTTCATAAAGAGCCTGGATAACCCTCCCCCCTTTTTCTCTCGTCAAACACAACGAGTAGGTGGTTGCGTGCTGTGTTTTCTGAGTTGCAGGCCGTCCTAAGGGCAGACTGCCTCACAACGGTTTAGTTAACTGCTGGGAACCCAGATATTATATATATATATATATATATATATATATATATATATATGTGCAGGCGAATCTAGACTAACTTTGAGTACTTGTATCTTAGAAACCAGTTAGGGTAGAAGCTTAAAAATGTATGAACTGGTTAGTATATTCTATGAGCTTTGTTTAATAACAAAAAGATTGAAAATGCCCTCGAACTTGAGTACAGGACGGCCATTATTGTGGCGCTCCGTTGCGGCCGTGCACCCAAGGAGATCATCGACTTCTTCAAATTCCCCAAAGCTACTGTTTACAGCATTGCCAAGTCCTTCAAGGAGTCGGAGGACATCGAGGAAGGATTCCTAACACCGGAAAGAAAGACTCCAGACTGATCCCAAGTCAGGAAGAGGAGCGCCGACTTCATTGATCGCCTCCAGACGATGATCAATGACGATCCAAGTGTTCCCATGTCAACACTGGCTGAAAGGCTAAATGTGCACAGGACCACTGTTCTCCATGCCATTCATGAGGACCTGAGGTGCAACAGCAAAATGGAGCTCCCGCCCACACGTCCAATTTGGTGCAAAACTGGTGCTTAGAGAATCTCGACATGTTCTGGTCAAAGGAGTTCTGGCCCCCCAGCAGCCCTGACCTCAACCCCTGCGGCTACTACTTGTGGGGTGTCCTTGAGAGGGACACTAACAAGCGTGCTCACAACACTGTGGACTCCTTGAAAGCTACCATCATCCAGGCAGTGGCCAACTTGTCCAGGGAACAGGTGGCTCATGCCGTTGGGAGGTTCAGGCACCGTGTGGAGGCTGTCATTGTGAAGGAAGAAGTTGGATTGAATGAACATTAAGAGAAAAGTCATTTAAGTTTGTGTGATATAAAAAAGTCAATTAAAAGGTCTTCTTCTTGGATATGAGTATCTTGTTTCCGAGCTAAAAAAGTCTAGACTCGCCTGCACACCCCTGTATATAAAGGTATTGTCTCTACTCAATGAGCACTCACCCGAATCAAATCATTTATCTCCCCCACCCAATATAAGGTGAGGCTTATGATGGGGTTAACATAAGATAATGAAAGGTTTTAATGGCCATGTCTCCGACAAAATATTTACATATAACAAAACTGTTTAAGTGTCAAAGGAAAGATCTGAAGTGAAATGCATACAGCAGTTAAGAAGTGGCAGGTAGTCATTTTAACTTGATATTATATCGATTCCTAAGATGACTCTTCATCGAGTGATACTAAGATTGGCCTTTTAAGGCCTTTTATTTCAATTGTAACTTGGGAATAAAGTAAAAAATGTGGTAGAACTATAGATACAAATAATACATAAATAAAACTATACTTTAAAATTAGACTACCAGCCAAGGACTTAGCTACAATAAGGACAATTCAAAGTGTGTAAAAAAGTCTCATAAAATAAATACTAAATATTGTTGATAACCCATAAAACAAAGCCTATCAATTAAACAAAAATAATATTAATTTAAAACTTTTGATAGCAGAAGCAAAAATATTGTTTGACAATTTTCTTTAGATAGCTGAAATATCTATAGGAATTCATCCAACTGAAATTCACTGAAATTCGATGGTGTAGTTCCATAAAGAAGCCCTTTGATCGGTGAAGTGAAAATACTTTCCCAAAAAAATAATATTTATTTGCTTTTTCTTAATCTAATTACATGCAAGTGAAAAAGAAGGATGAAGCTAAGTCCTGTACAAGAAAGCTCCGTTCGATACATTTAAAGAAAAATAAATGAAATATATATTTAAGGGATCCACTCCTAAAGAAATAATCAAGAGTCAGGACTCAAAGAAAAGTAATTGAATTATTGAACATTCAAAATTAATTTCATTTTATTCTTAATAATAATAAAAATAATTTCCTCCATTTTTTATTATTCATCTAACTACTGAAGAAACTTTTCGACATTTTTAATGAATATTAATTTCTGACAAAGAAAGTTTTCTCCATTTTCGAACAAATTAATAAAATATGGTATAGAAATGGCTTAAGGAATGAAATTGAGGGAAAGAACTTCTTTTATATATTATATGTCGTGTGTGTGTTTTATTAAAGAATAAAAAATAGAAATTTTCGTTTTTTCAAAAATTGGCTCTTTCAGAAAAATTAAATAAATATAGTGGTCTGTCAGATACGTAATGAGTATTAATTATTTCTTTCCAAGAAATATATAGCAGAGAAAATCTACATAAAAATTATCCATTTTTTGTAATGATAAACGAAAAATAGGTTGGTTCCATAAATAATGAGGTCGACCACATTAAAACTCAAAAATTTCATCAGATCAACAAAAAAATTATCATCAGTACACATAATCCCCTCCGACTGCAATGACGTCGTGGCAATGTCCCTGGAGCTTCTGAGTTGGTCGTAGAGCTCGTCTTCACTGACCCTCCTCATCGCCCGCCGAACGGCGAG
>CP045904.1:17761614-17789851 GCA_013387185.1 Caligus rogercresseyi
CGTTTGTTAGGATGTTACCAAAACTCTGTCCCCTTGGAACGATCTTCACTAGATTAGAATGAGGACAGAGAGTGGGTGAAAGACTCTTTAGAGACTTATAGTACTTGTTATCCTTTAATTAATGGTATAATAATATTATTCATACTAAGATACCCCAGGCACTTTACCTCTGGCCGAAGGAGGTATTGTTTACCTTCCGCCGAAGGAGGTATTGTTTTCACTGGCGTTGTTGGTTTGTTTGATTGTCAGCAGAGATAACTCAAAAAGTAAGGTGAACGGATTCGAATGAACCTTTGTGGAGTTGTTGCAAATGCCAAAAGGACAATGTGATTAAATTTGGCATCTGTAAGTGCTTTTTTAATATGCAAAATGAGCAAAATACTAAATACAATGGGGTCTCTATTCAGGGAGTAGGAAAGAACAAACGCTTAAAAAAATATTCATTGACGTATTATTGTTCATTATCAGCTCAGGACTATGTTAACCAGTGACGTAGCTTTAAACTTCTTCCTCTTCCCGTCTCTGAGTACTTTTTTAATATGCAATAATGAGATACGAGAGGAAACAATGATTAGAGATAGAAAATCGGGCGTGTGAAAGGGAGAATGTTTGAATGGGAATGTTGTGGGATCGGCGGAGGACACACTCTCTGAGTGTATACATGCCTCTAGTTTCACTGGCGTTGGTTTGTTTGTTTGTTTGTCAGCAGGATAAATCAAAAAGTACGGAACGGATACGGATGAAACTTTGTGGAGTTGTTGGAACTGCCAAAGAAACAAGTGATTAAATTTTGACATCTCTGAGGGCAGAATTTAGATGCAAAATGAGCTAAATACTAATAAATATTTCAATTTAGCCTACTCTGCCAATAGATGTCGCTGTGCTGTAAAATCGGGTGCCGGGAGTGTCTTCCTCTCGAATTTCCGTCGAGGGGAACCCTCCCCGTCCCTCTACGCCGCCCCAGTCGTGAAAAATCCGCCTCGGAAGGCTCATAAGGACCCCGTGACGGCGGAGGTTTGCACTCTCTGAGTGTATATATGCCTCTAGTTTTAAGATTAAATTGAGTGCCTTAATTGTTAAATATTTGTATTTTATTCATTCTAACACTTAAATAATAATAAAAACAACAAAGTTGTGTGGAAAATGAATAAAGTCATCAATTGAGACGAATTACTTTTTAATTATTATTCGGTCCTTTTTACAAACAAAAAAATTGCAGAATAATTTGCAATTTTAATGACGTTAATTACTCTGACATAATTACTTATTTGCATGATCTATGTCCACACTCTACGTGTACGGTAAGTTAGACAGCATATATTATGCCTTATAAATTACCAAAAGCAGTCCTAGAATATAAATATTTATATCGTCAAGTAGTTAAAGTATTAATTTATTATTGCTCTTATTCATTAGTATGTTCATGTTTTTGATGTGAATATTTAAAAAAATATATACTTTTTTATAATCAAAGAAATCTCTGTTTTTATGTGTCGACTCCCTATTTTCTTTCTTCGTTTGCATTGACGACTCTTTCCTTCTGTTCTCTTTAGTATGTTTGATGTAGGTTTTCGCCACTCTTTCTGAAATGTTGGCAACATAAACTGCTGAGGGCATTAAAGCAACCGACGACTCCTCTGTTGCAAGTAAACATTAGTTCTTGATTTTTATACTTATATGGGTTAAAATGAATATACCTTTTTTGAGCATGATAAATTGGATGTCAAGTCCTTCCTGCAAGGAGAAAAATTATCTGGCATAAAGTTAAAAGTTATACATTGTAGCATGTGGATTTAAAAATTTAGTTTTTTCTGAAGTCAAACAATGGTGCGTGCTTATGATTTATCGAACCATAACCAAAAAAGATGAATTGTCATACTGTTGATGAAAGAATGGCCTTATGTTTACATCTATATATATCTTTTTATTTTCAACTAACAAACGGCATTTTGTGGAGTAAAGATTATTCATAGACATAAGAGGAATAGCAAGATAGTCGACTCATAGAGTGATACTATTTTTAAACTATGAAATGAAGAAGTTTCATTAAAGAAAAAATACCACTTTTGCTTCTCTCACATCGTATATGTATATGTAAGTATATGAAATGAAAAACAAAGTGAACATTTACAAATATATAAGATTGTGACAGAGGTTTCGAATATATCTAGGAAACGTCGGACTGATAACATAGAGTGTCGAAGTCATCAACGTTTCAATCGTGAACAATGGACAATGACGTCACATTAATATAAATTGTCTCAATGATGAAAAATATGAAATCTCCCATCTCATTTGTTCATTCTGTCTCTGTTTTTCTTTGACACTGAAGAGCGAACAAGTACCCAGATATTAAGCCCTACATTGTGTGACTTGGCTTTTTATGTTTTCTATATTATTTATTGTATGACTTTTCAATGTAATATTTTTTTGTGTGTTCAAATGTAATATGCAATAGAGTATGCTTTAACTTAAGAACCGTCTGATATTATTCACCACATCCTGATGTTTTTACCTTATTATATATATTGTATATATATGTATACAGGGTGGTAAGATCAAATCCGGCGTTTTTCTTCTCTCAACTAAAAAACCCACATAAATCGTTATTTCTGTTCAATTTTATTTATTCAGACATTAAAAATCATCGCACAGATGTGTAGATTCTGCTTATTTAATCCATCCGCCTTCTGCGTCGATGACACGCTGGATCCAGGTGCGGAAGGAGGAGCTGGCCTTGGCCATTAGGGCCCTTTCCGACTTCCTGGCCTGCTTCATTATGGACTTGATCAGGGCGGCCTTGGTGTTGTGAGCCATTCAGTTGGTGTGTCGCTCAAGGTAACCCCAGAAAAAATAGTCCATAGGATTCAATCGGGGAGCTAGGTGGCCAGTGGGTCTTGCTCTTCTGCGTCAATAGCTGGCCAACCTTGAGTTGTAGCTGTGACAACGCAAATCCTCATTCACACAGGCCAACAAAGTTACGTGAGGAACGTCCAGCTCCTGGCGACATCCCTGATGGACCTACTGGGGTCGTGTTCGAAGATGTCTGACACCTGAAGTCGTGGGTCCTGGCCTTGTGGGCGCTGCTGGAGGGCCTGAAGTTCTGTCGACGACAGCACGAGGGTCCCTAGTATCCTTCAGCTGTTGCTTGAGCTCAGCACCCTTCTTCTGTCGATCCCGAGCACCTCAGAGACCTGGGTGTTGCTGATGGTGTTGTCCTTTATACAAAAAATCTGGATAACGGCACACCTGCGTTCTTGTTCGTTGCAGATAACAGGCTGTAGAATTTCATATGCGGCATAACAATGATAAATTCAACCGAAATGACCTCTCATATATTGGCTGTCTGCTAAAAAATCAGCTCTGCGGATCGGATGACGTCATCCTTGTTAAAGGATGTCCTGAAAACCCGCCGGATTTGATCTTACCACCCTGAATACATATATATATATACTTTATATATATATACTATCTAATATATATATATAATTTAGTTTTAAGCCCTGTTTTAATGTTGTAATATTGCCAATGTGATATGATAATATTATTCAAAAAATCTGGATAACAATATTATTCTTATAAGGTTTTAACTATAAACCAAATCTTATTTTTTATTTCTTTGAGTTCCTAATATTATAAGTGTTTATATATTATTTTTTATATTCTCCTCTTGTGCTCAAACAGTTTATTAATCTAAGTACAGTCAATATATATTTCTGTTTTCGTTTTCTTCATGACACTTAAATTTTCATTGAGACATTATAGTATATAATATCTTTTTATAGTTTTGCATGTCATCTAAATCAAACTTTAAAAATACATTGAAATGCACTTTTTAATTCACTACAAAACGAGATCAGTTGTATATTTTACTTTTTAAGGTTTTGCTGCAATTGAATTTTTTTTCAATTATAAGCACTTAAAGCATTTTTTAATTGAGTGTCCGACTATACTGAGAATTTGGGAAGAAGTGGAATACTATTCTATTTAAATCACAATTTAACTCTATCACCAAAGAATTTGTGTATTTTTATATTGGCCCCATTATGAACAAATCAATTATATAGTTACAAAGATTCAAGTAATTCTCTATAAATTTAGATGTTCGAGAACCCCTTTACCAGTAAACTTTGAACCTTTTATTGAGACGTTGTTAATAATATATGTTTTTTTTGTTTTTTAAATGTTTAATGTAATGTTTATATAATATAAGTGAAATAAATTTGTTGTACCTGGGTACAAAAAAAATTATAAGCACTTTTTCTATAAGAAGTTATATTTATGATCTGAATATTTCATGTATAAAAACTTTTGTAATTAAAACCACTCTAGTCTACTAAAAAAGACTTCCCACAGTCTTTAATTACTATTGATAGAGAGCTCCAAATAACAAAAAAACGTCAAATATTTTGAATAATGATAATAATAAGAAGAAGAAATACAGTTTTTGTTTTAAAAGCAGTTTTGAAGATTTTTTTATTTATTTTTTGGGTTGAGGATCTTGAGATTGTATATTTATTGAGCCCAATTCTTCAAATACTTGATATTGGAGGAAACACCCTGATAAGAGTGCTATTAGTAATTATTAGGTGTTGTTTTTTTCTTCTTACAAAAGAAAACCTGTCTCACTAACTAATTTACGTTTATCTTTGATAAAAGAGCGAAAAATAACGAATAACTTTATATATTAAAATGTGGGTCTGAAACGTAAGAACTTGTATATATCAAACCTGGTTTCACATCGTAGATTGAAAAAATAAAAATGGTATATAAACTTTTCGACGGGTAAAATAATATCCAAAAGGAGAAACTAAACAACAAAGTTTGTTCTATTTCTAGGACCATTCTTAATCCAGTAGTTTTTGGTTTCATTTAATTGCATCCGTTGGGATAGGGTTAAGCTTTATAACATTAAGATCATCCAGTGCAACTAAAATTGAATGATGAAGTTATGTTGTATTATTATACGTTCGGGAATCGAGAGCATTTTCACAAAGCTTCCGCTCTCATTATAATCAATTATATTGAACACCATTATCTATCTCACATCATTAAAAAACTGACTTAAATGCTCGACACAAACATCAAACTACCGTTTGCATTTGAGTGACTTGATTTCGTATTATGTGGTGTGTTCCCTTTGATATATCAAGTATTATACTTTTGTGCCACTATGCAAATCTATATTTTCCCCCCCTATTTGATTCGATAAAATTGTAAAATTAGTCACTCGAACCTAGGATCTTATCAATGAGGTAGACCAAAGTTGGCCATCCACTCTCAGGAGTATTCGAACCTGCGCTCCCAATATTGAAAGTTGAACACGTCTTAACGCACACGGCTATCGCAATCCCAGCAAAAATAAATTGCTAATGTTTCTCTAAAGCTTTATTTTTATATGTAATAATACTATTTATTGAACCACAGTTAAATATTTTCATATCAAAACTAATATATAAGTCTCTGCCCATCACTTCTTAATTAACAATAGTACTTTTCCTGTGTATGAAGATGGAACAATGAGCTAGTCACAACAAAACAATAATATTTTATTGATTAAAGCTTGTATTCTATTTTATATTATGATTGTTGTTGACTTCATAATGATAACAAAGTAGATTGAATTGACAATTGTCATGACTGTCTTTGAGGAGTAATAAGAACGATGACAATAAAGATTACTTTGACAAGAGCCCTCCGATAGCATTGTAAAAAATAGGTCAAAACTCTCTTAATCATTCTCCCTGCGTAAAAAAAAAACATTTGGATAAGTTGGAGCTCTGGAAAGTTTATCATTCTATTGTTGTTTTTTATTTTGGGAGGTTTCAGGGTTAAATGTTGTTTGTGCTGCCTGAAACTCAACAACATATTCTAGGCAGTCCCCCTAATTACTGATTGTTTATGATATAAAGTAATTTCTCTGACAAAAAGTATTTAAAATGCATATCTTTTAACTTTTTGATGAAACTTGTATAAGAAGATACACTTTTTTGGCATCATGCATAACCTTTGTTTATTTCCTTAGGGACATTTTTTCACATTGCAGAATTAATTCATTTAGTTGAACATATGATCAATATGAAATAGCTGCTCACGTTACCAGAATCAGCGAAGAGTTCATCTTGCCTTAGAAAATAATGGAAAAGACTTTTGAGAGGGGTATTGAAATATATTGGGTTTCTTTTAAATTCAAGATATGCCTAACCATGTCCCAAATATTAGCCAAGCGTACTTATATATTTAGTCTAAATCACAATTCATTCATCAAAACTGTTTTATTTCTATTGATTGTGTTCTTATACTCTATGACATCGAATCCCGAATAACCCTGTCTACGGATATATATATATATATATATATATATATTATATAATATATATATATGAACGTTACCCTTTGTTATAACTGCTAAAGATTAAGCATTAACGTTGATTTATTTTCTTTAATGTTACATAAATCATTCCACGTATATAATGGCAAAATCGATATAGAGTCGTCTCTTTGTCGAAAACAAATGATCGGCATTTTTAATTTGATTCCCCACAAAAGGATTGACTAAGTACACTGATATATATATATATATACCTATATACATATATGTATATATATATATATACGCAAATTCATTTCAATATATTAAATATACTCCTATTTGGGCGCCTACGGCGGCATATGTACGCCCTTCGGGTATGGGTAGGTTTTGGAGTTAGTTTGTGAGTGAAACAGACCTTAAAGAAAATAAGAGAGAAGAGAGAAAATATTTTTGTTGTACCAACATTCCTCATAAAATGAATTTGTACAAAGATATGTTTTAAGTCACATGAGAAGCTTTTGATTTTCTATTTCTCTAATTCCTCCTCCTCTATTCTTTTTTCTTCTCTTTACCTTGAAATGTAGGTGGTTCAAATCAGACAAGGTCTGAATTTTTTTCTTCATTTCTGGTTCCCATCACTTTGCAAAATAGTTTTATTAGGTTCCGTCTTGACCCAAGGATTTCATAGGTACCTTCAAAGTTCAAATTCTGACAATAAATGTGGGAGGAGATAGCGTGCGGACATACAGACGGACATAGATTGGTGAATTAATATATATATTTCATCATTAATAAAAGAAATGTATTTTTTGATATACACAAAATAACTTCTTTCCAGTTCCTTTAAATTAACTCAAATTGACAATTTGTTTATTATTTTTCGAAGATGGAAATAATTAATTATCTGTTTTATTCAGTTCAAACACACTTTGCTTTTGAAACTCTTTAAAAAACCTATTTAAGAACAGTGTTCCAAGTAAATGTATAAAATGTCATTACTTTGTTCAACTATTATTTTATTTGATGTATATAGCAATAAAAACTTTATTATATTTATTATAAATTAAAAAGGAAGCTATTATTTTTGTCTATGTAGTTCGATAGAAGTGCATCCAAGAGGATATAAAAAGGCATAATAGCATTAAATTAGTCTATCAATCCTAGGATCTTATCAATGATGTAGACCAAAAATGACTATCCCCTCTCAGGAAACACCAATCAGGATCTAACTAAAGCATGGAATCTATAGTTACAACATTAAACACAGATGACTTAAAACTCGAGTTTATTCCTCCTGACAACAAGATGAGTCATTCACGTATGAACTACAAATCATTAAGTTAAATGGATTTATATAAAGGTTATATATATATATATATATTAATATATATATTACATCCGTTTTATTCTTTATTTACATCCGTGTAGAAACGATTCCTTCGATCTAACTAAGCAAACAAAAAAGATCCTTGAGACTCGATGGACAAACTTTAATGCTGCTACGTATTATGTAGTTATTAAAAATGCGAATTAATTAAAGTAGATAGGCAAATATCCTTGAGGCTTCATTAACTTTAAAGCTTTTATGATGTTTTTTTACAGAGTGAGGAAGCAATTAAGTAAAGGAACTATGCAGTTCGACCAAAAAATAGATACATTGATATTGTCATAGAACTAAATGTTGTTGTTATTGACTGTGTTTAAACCATCATAGTATAATGGTTATTTGAACATATCTCATCTTTTATATGTATATATATATATATATATATATATATTACAGGGCTTTGCCGGTAAATTGGGACTGTTTTCAGGGTTAAATTTAAGTAACATCTGGTTTGAATTTTGCGCCAATTCTACATCATTGGAATCAGCTGACAATTATCTTTCGTTTGACACTACTTGAATTACTGTGGTGTGAGTGAGAACCATAAAGCAAGAGAAAAGGTCCGCCATCATCATTCTCGCCCGCGCCGGACGCACAGCTTCAGAGATCATCAAGGCCACCAAGCTCCCCAGGTCGAAAGTTTTCAGGGTCTTAAAGGCCTTCAAGGAGGAGGGCAAGACGTAGAGGAAGGACCACAAGCAGAGAAGTGATTCCAAGAGGCCTCCCAGATTCTTGGCTGGCCTGAAAAGGTCAATTACGGCAAATCCGACAATTCCGATGACCACCCTCGCTAAGAACCGTGGTGTGCATATCTCAACCATCTCAAAGACCATTAACAACAACCTGGGGATGAAGTCGTATGTCCGGAGGACCAGAAATCTCCTCACAGACAAGGCCAAGACCATCAGGGATGAGAGGTGCCCCAAGATGTTGAACCACCTCAAACATCAAAGTGCTTCTAAAGTGGTTGTTTTTGTGGAAGAGAATAAGTTCGATTTTGACGCCGAGATCAGCAGGCAGAATTCCAGAGTGATTGCCTTTGAACCCTTTGCTGTCCCTTCTGTTCTCAAGACGAAAAATACGGCCAGTGTGATGGTCTTTGTTGCCGTGGACAGCAACGGCGGCATCATGCCCCCCATTTCGTTGAAGCCGGCTTCAAGATCAACACTGTAGAGTACGTGCACATTTGGAGGAGGTTATTTTCCCTTGGATGGATGAAAAGTTTTGTCTGGACAATTGGTACTCATCCAGGAATCTGCACATGTCATGGGTCAAGACCACACAAACCTTGTTGGTCAGGAAAGTTCCCAATTTCGTGAATGCTCAAAACTGGCCTAGTAATAACCCAGATTTGAACCTTCTTGATTATTCTCTGTGGGGCGTCCTTCAAGAAAGGGTCAACGATCACTCTCATGGCAGCGTTGACCAGCTGAAGGCCTCCATCATCAAAAAATGCAAAAAAATCCCTGCCAGTGATGTGGTGGCTGCTGCTCGGAGGTTCAGGGCCAGAATTGAGGCTGTTATTGAGGCCAAAGGGTAGATATAGAATAATATCAGTGTACCTAATTGTTACCTAATTAAACTTCGGTTAAAATTTCATCCAAATAAATTAATTAATAACCTAATTACAGTCATTTTCGTTTTTCATTGAAACAGTCCCAATTTACCGGCAAAGCCCTGTATATATATATATATATATATATATATATATATACAGGGTGGTAAGATCAAATCCGGCATTTTTCTTCTCTCAACTTAAAATACACATAAAATCGTTAATTTCAGTTCAATTTTATTTTTGAGACATTAAAATGATCGCACAGATGTGTAGATTCTACTTATTTAGTCCATCCACCTCCTGTGTCGATGACACGCTGGATCCTGGCGCGGAAGGAGGAGCAGGCCTTGCCACCAGGGCCCTGTCCAACTTCCTGGCCTGCTTCATTATGGAGTTGATCAGGGCGGCCTTGGTGTTGTGAGCCATTCAGTTGGTGTGTCGCTCAAGGTAGTCCCAGAAAAAATAGTCCATAAGATTCAAATCGGGGGAGCTAGGGCCGCATGTTCTTGTTCTTTTGCGTCAACAGCTGGCCAACCTTGAGTTTGTAGCTGAAAACGCAAATCCTCATTCACACAGGCCAACAAAGTTACGTGAGAAACGTCCAGCTCCTTGGCGACATCCCTGATGGACCTGCTGGGGTCGTGTTCGAAGATGTCTGACACCCTCCTGATGAAGTCGGAGGTCCTGGCCTTGCGGGCGCTGCTGGGGGGCCTGAAGGCCCTGTCGACGACAGCACGAGGGTCCCTTGTATCCTTCAGCTGTTGCCTGAGCTCAGCAACCCTTCTTTGTCGATCTCGAGCAGCTCAGAGACCTGGGTGATGCTGATGGTGTTGCCCTTTATACAAAGAATCTGGATAACGGCACACCTGCGTTCTTGCTCGTTCCAGATAACAGGCTATAGATTTCCATATGCGGCCATGACGATGATAAAATTCAACTGAAATGATCTCTCATATGTTGGCTGTCTGCTAAAAAATCAGCTGCGCGTATCGGGTGACGTCATCCTTGTTAAAGGATGTCCTGAAAACCCGCCGGATTTGATCTTACCACCCTGTATATATATATATATATATATATATATTATATATATATATATATATATATATTAAAATAACAGATACTAATAGTAATCACTTTTATACGATGAAGAAATACCATACCAAAAACTTTTTTATTAAAGTCGTGATTTTTTTCTTTAAAAAATCGTATATATTTTCTACTTTAGGAGAAACCGGGGAAAAACAAATAATTTATTCGGATAAAAATATGTTAACGAATTTTGTGTTTAATATACTTTAAACGACTATTAGAAGTTTGATACCATCCGACTAGATATGTGCCTTGGGAAAAAGACATTTAATTTCTTTAACCGAATTTGGCCTACCCTTTTGTAATACTTTATACCAACCCCATATGTTGAGAGAACATACAACCGAATTATCAAATAACTCAAAAGAGTGCATTAAGGCGTGTTATAATCTCATTGTTCCCAAGTTCGATACACGCTATGATGCTATTTATTCCCAGTCGGATGCAATTCTATCGAACCAAATAGGATTTTTTTTACTGTTATTGGCAAAAAATATATTTATTTGCTTTTTATGAACGTTTTTTTTTTGCCATAAACATATTAAATAAATATGTCCATATATTAAGGAGACAAAATATATGCTTGAACTTATACCTACAATGAATGTTTTGTAGTTTTCGCCCCCTTTTAGCTTGTTCTACTTATATACAAAAAATAATTACTTATGAGTATTTATGTTTGTAATACGCATTCGTATATTTTTGGTTCAATATTTAAGTTCTAAAAAAAAATCCAAAGAAATGCGTTTGAAACAAATATGTATAGACATTCTACTTTAACTTATAATTTTTGAATACTTTCATCTTCTATAAATGAAGAGTCTACAACGCAAAGAATGCAAAGGTCATTCTTACCTAAATGCATTGCCCACAGATAAATTTTCAGACTCTAATAACTGTTTTACAACCATGGTAATAAAACTATTTATACCTTGTCCCATCAATTTTAGACATTTTAAGCTATTAATAGATTTTGTTTTGTTTTGACAGTCTCATGAACAAAAATGAAGGGAATAAAATAGCAGTAAAGAAGAATATAACTATTTATTTAATATCATGGAACCAAGAACTTCATTTAACAGAGGAATATTTGAGTTCGAATACAATATAATGAACTTATATAAATGATAAAGTATATTGAGTTGGTAGAGTTAATGCGAAAAATAGTCATAAAAATTTGGGCTTTTTATTAGAGTCAATATAAGTTGGTATTCCTGTCCAATATAACGTGTGGCAGAGGAATCACGATGTAGCAGTCCAACTCTTGACTAACCGGCTGTTGATAAATCATTTGACAAAAAAACACACTTTTTCTGCTTAATAAACGGTACGTACCTACATAAATCAAACGTGCCTTAACTAAAAAGATTAAAACCCAATTATTGACGCAAGAAATATAATTATATATATATATTGATCGATTTGATTACGCTTGCAGCATAATGCTTAAAATATTAATACTTCATTCAATCATACAAGAAATACATAATACATCACGTCATTCACTACAAAACAACTAGTCATAAATAGTATGCCAATAAAATAAACGTTGTCTCAAGCTGTCAGTCTTTATTTGACTTAGATTTCCATACAGAAGAAAAACTTTTTTCTGCCTAATTGGTTCGGTAGAATTGCATCCAACAGGATATAAATAACCATTATAGCATTAAATTAGTCACTCGAACCTAGGATTTTATCAATGAGGGTGACCTAAAATCCCTTCCCTTCATGGGTTTCTGCACCCCAACATTGAGAGTTAAACCACCTTAACACACACCTAGCTATCGAGTTTGATTTTTTTTCCGTTTAATAGAACTTAAAGTGGCCTAATCCAGTATTCCAAGAAGTAACGACCTTTCCTCACTGACGTTAAAATAGTTCAACTAACTCTGGCTCAACTTAAGTATGTAGACTCCATCGACTCCACCAATGTGAACAGCTCACAAAGCACGTCAGGATATAGGTACAAGCTTTTATGCAAATCACGTCGATTAATCTTTTTTACATAACTCAAATATATTCATGTTTGTTATTAAATAAATAAAAAGTGTCAAAATCTAATAAAATGATTCCTTCCAGAAAACTTTTTCATGAAATATACAAGGCGGGTCGCTTTTATATATACAGATAAAAAGTCTTTTTTCGTACATTAACTACTACTCTCTAAGATAAAACATTCAAAAATCCAATTTTCTAAGCATTTTAGTAGAAAATAGTAGCAACTAATTGTTGGGTGTGACTGAAATAAAACCTTAGATAGTCTATGTGTACGGAATTGCCTCATATACGTACATACACGCAGATGATCACCTCTCCATTATTTTTTTCAGAGCATAACCCAATTCTATCTAATAATAATGATAACAATAAAAGTAACAACAAGGAGACCTACCTGTGTTTTATTTTGACATGCATAGTTCTCTTTATTCTGTTTTCTCTCTCTCTCTCTCTTTCTAACTGTCACTCTAATTATTCAATGTGTGTTGCTAACACCTCATATGTGTGTATATATGATTATTTTCCTTTAATGCTTAATAATGTTAAAACAAAATAAATATATGTGTCTATAATATAAGTGGCGTTTCACTCTCTCTATCTTGATATGATGTTGCGTCCAAAGATAATAGATAATACAAGATGCGCAGAACGCAATGTTTAGATTCCTCTGATTAGAAAAAAAAACTGAAACGTCACAGATGACGTCACAGTAGCTATTTGTTATTAAATAAAATCAAAAGTACATTTAAAAACAGTGATTAATTCAATTTCGGGGACGAAGGTGGTCCTGGTGGACCACTTGGTTGAAGCCAGGGAGCTCTTCGGCGAAGGCGGAGCTGCAGAGGACGGCCACGTTGCTCCGGACCTCAGAGGAGTCCCGTGCGGTGTTCATGACTTCCACTTCCTCCTGATGCTGAAGCTGTGCGTCCCCGGTGACTCGTGGCGGGAGGGAGCCTCCGGACGTTATTCCTTTGAGAGCCTTTACGTTCTTAGCTTCGTTGTCCTAGAGGTATTAGATGTACAGGCAAATCGTAGCTGTGATGACGTCACATTTTTTTATTGGAAATATACTTCTTTGTTTACATGAGTTCTGCCCCCCCCCCCCTGTGTTGCGTCTATATAGATCTTTAAAAACCTAATTATTCCTTTTTTGGCACTTACACAACGTGATTCTTATACGAAGTATCGCTCTTAATTAGCTTTTTCTTGTACTTGGATAGCATTGGGAGAACTGCTATTAGATCTACTCAATGTTTGGACTTGTGAGAGCTGACCGGCTTTGTTTATTCGACCTACTCTAGACCTCTCCTCCAAAGTCGTGGTAATGCAGGAAAGGATTATGAGGAGCATCTACAGAACCCTCTAAAAACATGTCTCAATCAATTGGCTGTCAACAACTGTGAGTTTTCGATGCCCCTGAGAGATGTATTCATTATACCAGGTGCTTGGATTATTCGTCCATGATTCTTACAAGAATAACTCGACTCCTCTGGTCTGAACTGAGTCTGTGGTATCATATTTGTTTAATATGATGTTATTTTTATATGTAAGAAATATATGTATATTTGAATATAATCATTCAACAAGGGCTCTGTTGTTTGGCACATTAACATTTGATAGTACCTCATGGTTTCGACAAGAGACCCGGTCAAATTGACTTAAGCTAGAGAGGAAGACGCTCCCGGCACCCGATTTCACAGCACAGCGACATCTATTGGCAGAGAAGGCTAACTTGAAATATGTATTAGTATTTAGCTCATTTTGCATCTTAAAGAAGCACTCAGAGATGCTTGTTCCTTTTGGCATTTCCAACAACTCCACAAAGTTTCATCCGAATCCGTTCCGTATTTTTTAGTTATCCTGCTAACAAACAAACCAACAAACCAACGCCAGTGAAAACAATAACTCCTTCGGCGGAGATAAAAAGAGTCTCTTAGTCTCTAGGAAAGTTGTAAGTAAAATATCAATACAAATGAATTGCTAAAACAAAATTCAATGAGTTCTACCTTACGGCTCCAAATAAGATTATTAGTATTATTATCTCTCACACGCAACTTGAAATGCAAACCTGTAATAAATATAATTGTTTTTTAAAATAAGTTAGTGTTTCACATCCGGTTTATTGTTTTATTTTTTCTTCTTAATTTGGATAGAGCTTTTGTTACAGCTAGTAAATACATATAAATATTTTATGTTCTCTTTAAAAAAAAAAATATATATATACAATATATTTGACAATATCTAGGCCACAAAAATGTTGTAGGCTATTCTGGTTATTTAATAAAACAGGAACTACGTTTCCTTGGGTTAGAAGAGCTTTTTGTTTTTTTCGTTTTTTTTAACACCTCAAAGACTTTAATTTGATGTTATCAGCCTTTGTAATCATTTGCTTTTTACATGAAGTGCTAGATAAACTACCAATTAAGCTTCAGTCGGCCTTATATATATATATATATATATATGATATAATATAACTTCCAATTGTTAAAAGCTTTAACTCTTAAAAGGGTACCTCAGTACGTTACAAAAATACTTATAATCATATCCCAAATCCCTAGATCTCAATCAAATATATTAATGGCCTTTTATGTTTGGCAAAACAGGTTTTTAAGCTGATAAATAACATTCGATAGAATACAAGAGCTTTTATTATTTTTTCACATAACTTTTATTTTGGCTTCAAATACATTATCCAATGAAAATAAATGTATAAAAAAATATGAAATGTATCAAAAATGGAAATAAAAATTACAACCCAAAACTAACACTTTTATGCCTAAAAAAATAGTACAAACTCTGTTTGTACCAAAAGCATATGTGCGGGTACCAATTCGTTTGCATAATATATATTGATTTTTATTTATATTCTTATGACAAGTCCAAAATAAACCAAAAATAAGATATACAGACTTTTTGCGGGGGAAATCGTCAGGGACGATTGTACACTATTTTGTATGTGGCATATCTTTATTTTTGTATTTGAATCTATATGAAATTTTATAAACGTTGGTTTGTTGTTGGTTGGTTGGTTGGTTTGTCAGCAAGATAACTCAATAAGTGCGGAACAGATTCGGATGAAACTTTGTGGAGTTGTTGGAAATGCCAAAAGGAACAAGTGATTAAATTTTGGCATCTCTGAGTGCTTCTTTAAGATGCAAAATGAGCTAAATACTAATAAATATTTAAAGTTAGCCTACTCTGCCAATAGATGTCGCTGTGCTGTGCTCTCCTCTTTGATGACGTCAGTTTCTTTTCTTTCCATGTACCTCTAGAGTGTAAACAATAAAGGAGCAGTATGTAGAGTAAAGGGACAGTGCGTATAGGGTTGGAAATGACAAAAAATTCATTGGTGGGGATCGGCGGAGGTTTGCACTCTCTGAGTCCTCTAGTTAGTTTTTTGCTACTTATAGAGTTTTCCTTCTTAACATAGGTATTTGATCAGACTTTTCCCTCCACTTAAAAATAAATATTTATCTTCAAGTAGTTCTCTGAGAATGAATATAAGATGAATTGATTATTTTCATCATGTCATTAATTGAAATCAATATTTGTTCTTGTTGAATAGGGGTGAGAGGGATTTTTTTGAGTGTCCCCTTTTTTCTCATGGTAGACTCGGATTTAATAAGGAAATAGTGTACAACCTAAATAAATACGAACATTTGAGGAAATTGTAAGAACAGGGGACTTTTTTTCAAAGAATAAGAGTGAATGTAATAAAAATATGTTGTTACATAAGGTTTTTCCTGTCATCACTTCTAGAGAATTGATTTGTTTTGTACCAAGGTTAAATTGATAACAAAATACATTACTTGTTCAATAAAAATGTTATCTTTATTACATGGCAAAGAGGGTGCAACATACAAAGGCTAATTCGTTCAATACAGAGAGGCTTGAAACCACAATGCAATCAGAAAAAAACCCGCCAGGATTATTTTTTTGTCATTAATGAAATTGCCATAAACACTAAATTATAAGACAAGAAAACTCTTCATACAGATAAAAAACAATTTGAATACTACGTATTAACGGTTAGGAATGTAGCAAAAAATAAACAAAGACTCACAAGGTATTAAATGAAAAATGCTTTTGATGATGTGATGAAAAAATGTAATGAAATAAGGGTATATTTTTACATTAATAAAATAATAGATTTATTACCCCGCCGAAGGAGGTATGTTTTCACTGGCGTTGGTTTGTTGGTCTGTTTGTTTGTTTGTTAGTTTGTTGATTTGTTTGTCAGCAGGATAACTCAAAAAGTACTAAACGGATTCGGATGCAACTTTGTGTAGTAGTTAGAAGTACGAAAAGGAACAAGTGATTAATTTTGACATCTCTGAGTTCAGAATTAAGGTGCAAAACGAGCTAAATACTAATAAATATTTCAAGTTAGCCTACCTGGCCAATAGATGTCGCTGTGCTGTAAAATCGGGTGCGGGAGCGTCTTCCTCTTGGAATTTCCGTCGAGGGGAACCCTCCGCGTCCCTCTACGCCGCCCCAGTCGTGAAAAATCCGCCTCGGAAGACTCATAAGGACCCCTTGACGGCGGAGGTTTGCACTCTCTGAGTGTATATATGCCTCTAGTTATATATGAAAACCATTTTTACAATACAGTTTAAATAATACCTTTAGATAGAGTAGAGTAGTAAAAGCGTAGTAGAAAATTGCAATCAAACTATTAATATGTCTTGCGTTATGAAGGATAAAGAAAAAAAGAAGGACTGGATTAGTTTGACAGATTATTTCCATAACCAATTACTTAAATATTTTGAAAGGAGTTTTATAACTAACTGGATATTTGATCGGAAGTAGTTCTACATATTTGTACCCGAGGAAAAAAAGGATTTTAGATTTCATAAAAATTATTTTATGTCGTGTTCAACTCTCAATGTGGGGGCGCAGGTTCGAATCCGAGAGAGGATAGTCATTTTGGTCTACTCAATTGATAAGATCCTAGGTTCGATAGACTAATTTTAATGCTTAAGTTCGTTATATCTGAGGATACCGAACTTCCTGGAGCTGGCCGAACAAGCCTCAGTTATAACGAATCTAAGTTCATTATATTGAGGCTAACGAACCTTTTTTCCATGATCGAACACGCCCCGAATATAACGAACCTAAGTTCGTATATTTAAGACTACGCAACCCGAATTATGAGCTGCTGCGGATCATGCGGTTTGAACTCATGCGTGAGGTGCAGCAGAGGAAGACGCAGAACAAGATCTCTGACTTCTTCAGGCTGGCCCCTCCCCAGCCGAGAAGAGGTCTAGGAGTCTGAGTCTGAGACAGCAATGTGTCTGTGACTTCGACTTTCTCCACTAATCTGCCAAATGTGTCCAGCGGCAGTTCGTCGTCACTCCGCAGGATATACCTTACACTCCAAAGCCCCCCTTAACGAACTTCGGATTTAACGAACTTTCGGATTAACGACCCTGCCCTCCCACCATATAGTTCGTTATATCGAGGGTTTACTGTATTTATATCCTGTCAGATGCAATTCTATCGAACCAATTAGGCAAAAAAAATATTATTTAGACAACTCTACTCTATACGCCAATCTCATGGTTAACTGATAAGCTCAAGGGAACGCTCACAACCCGTCCTTGCCATAAGGTGGGGTACAAATGATCAAATAATGCCGACGATGAGGTTCAAAGCATTAAGAAAGAATTATATTTATGTTCAAAGACAGAATTACCAATGACACAACTTGATTTTAATCCTATAATGTTTAATTATTTATTTCAAAGGATGCAATTCTTTCAGATGATTTAAGGAAAATGAAGATACATAGAATCTAATTTCCCTATGACTACTAGCACAAATATATGGTACATACAACAAAATGCTCATTTTCTCTCATATTTATTTAATTTGCCCTCTTCTCTTTTTCAATATTTTCACGCCATTAACTATAAATAATTTATTGCAACAAGAAGAAAGACCACAACTGCATTAATTATTCTAACGTTTCCTTTTTAAGAGGAGGAAAACTACATTTCAAATATAAAACATTACGCATAATATAATGAGCTACTTCATATACATGTCATCCAATGCAGTCTTCTGAAGAGGTCATTAAGACCAATAAATACATAATCTGATACTTGCCATGCTGTAAAAGCTTCTTGTAGTGATATGATTATTAAGGACAAACAGTTTTCTCCAACGTGATAAGAGTGAAAACTACGAATAGTGAATATTAGCTTTTTTTAAAATCAATTGGCATTATAAAATAAGGAATCTGTCTGCTGAGGGGTGAACAACAGTTCAGAGACAAGAATTAAATCCTTTAAAAACATTGTCTGTCCATATGGGTTTTAATCAAAGCTATTTACTAGTCCATTGAATGCCGTAATATGACATGGAACATCCCAAAACTTTAGACATACGGATTCTTTACCTCCTGTGGATCATTTTGGTATAAAACATGTTAAAAATACAATCAACAGCATGAAGTGAAATACAAAACCTGGTCTGGATAATATACTTTGTCTTGCGTAAAAAATTTGCCTGATTGTATGCTGGAGCGGTTGAAAAGTCTTTATAATGCTATTTACAATTCTGGTTACACCCATTGATTTGGAGAGAAAGGCGAAAGTCGTCTTTATTCCAAGCAGGGGAAAGATGATTACTCTGATGCAAGACCTTTCGCCCTATAACACTAACGAACGTGGCCTTAAAAATTCTCGAGCGTATGGTGCTTTTGGAAAAATTCAGAAAACTCTAACATTGTTTTACTAGACCAGTTTTCATTTACTAAGGGCAAATATACAGACACAGCAATTAGTAGATTAGTGGACTGCTGTGAAAGCAGTTTCTACAGAAAGGAGGAGGCTTTGGTAACCTTCCTTGATATACAGGGTGCCTTTGACAGAATTAATTTCAATCACATAATCGATGCCATGAAGAAGTATGGGTTAGATAAAATTACAACTCGTTGGTATAATAACCTTCTGAGGTGTAGAATAGTTATCGCCCAGCTTGGTGGAGAGTATGCATCAACGATTCCGACAAAGGCTGCCCACAAGGAGGAATTTATCTGCACTAGCCCGTGAACCTCGCTTTTCAAGAAGCTTTAGAATGCTTCAGAAAACCAATATATAAAATTGAATATGCTGATGATCTAGCTTATGTATTAAAGGGCTGATCGTCAAACGTTAGTGCAACTTATACAAGAAGCCCTTGATAAGCTATCTCTTTGGGCATCAAGTAGAGACATGATTTTCAGTGCTTGTAAATCTAAGTGCATGCTTTCTAAAAAAAAGGATCAATGTTTGTCCTTACCCCATTAGAGCGAAAGTTAAATAATGATAGTAGAACAATAAAAGTCTATGGCTATTTTATCTTGACACAAAGAAGATTTGGATCAAATTTCAACTAAATTGAATAGTCACAGCTGAGAAAATTTTAACGTCGAAAAATCGACGCTCAGGCTCTACAGGCAAAGATTTTATTAGCTAAAAAGAAAGAAAAAAACTGTACTACATTTTCCTTTTATATTTTCTTTCCTCATTTAATTATTACATATATATAGATAGATGGATACCGATAACCATAAAACATTATTTTTTATTTAAAATAACTTATTTACTAATTTTTTATATATTTTTAGTATTATTCTTTACAAACGTAGTGGTATTCTGTGAAGCACCTAGGGTGAAGGCCGAAGAACGTTCTTCCTTTATAGTGTCAACATACGTTAGTACTTTTACAATGTTTGATCCAATGGATTTTTTTCATCATATCTCGATACAATAATACATTTTCGAAGTATTTTCCTCCCTGAATCGATTTTAACCAAAATATTAGAATAATGTACTGCCCATATTCGAATGAAATCATGTGAAACCTATATTTGTCCCTTGTTGTTTCAGCAATTAGCATACATGTTGACTAAGACACTAATTACATAAAAAAAAACTATTGGTCATCCCACTTTCGTTGTGTTTTCATGAGGGAAATACTTGTGAAGAAATTATCGAATATATCTTGAGTTCATCTAGTGATGGAATCTTTGCCGTTTTGATCAAATATATCGCTCTGTTCCCTCCAATGGTTATATATGGAACATTTGGAGCATGATTCCTACATATTGAATCCAACCCCAATTGGGTTTCCTCGGATAAATCGTTTTGTGTGATGTTCCCAATGTACAGGATCATGCTTTCGTGCACAGATTTTTTTTTTCAAACTTCTATGCTGAAACAAACTTTTGGTCTAATTTTGAAGCCCGGTCATTTGTAGAAATACAGTTTTGGAAATGAAGAAAAGCTCGAAAAAGTCTTGTGGATTCTTTGCTGTCATAATCTTTTCAGATGGAGATTTTTTGAAAAACATTGTGATGTTTGAACATTTCTAAGTTTTTTCTCCAAAATAATTCCTTCTTCACAAGATGCACTTTTAAATTTCAAAAAGATTAAAATGAGCTGGGACTTACAATTAAAGTTACCTATTAATTCTGAAATGCCTTTTACCTTGTCATCTGACCTATCACTATCTCCGTCAGAGAGTTGCCTCAGTTCTGGAAGGCCTTTAAAAACATCCGCAGGCTCATCCATGTCTTCCAGAAGACTAAATATTTCCTCGTAGTCTATCTCAAAATATTTATTTACAAAATAATATTAATAATAAGCCTATTAATTATTTGTTATAATCATACACTATATATATAAAAACGCAGTACTACAAATCGTAATATAGACTTGTTTGCATTTCCCTTTTAAAAATAGTCTGTAGAGCCTGAGCGTCGATTTTTCGACGTATGAAAATAAATTCGTTTTTCCTATAAATTAAGATGCCAAATTCAATATTATATGTAAACAGCATTTAATGAATAATGTCTCACAAATAATTTAATCACTTATATTACTTATTGGAATTACTGACAACAAGAAAAATATCAAAGAAGATAATACCTTGGAGTGGATAATTTTTGAGGCCGCCCGTCGCTGTAAAAACTCATTGTCTAGACCAGTGTTTCCCAAATTTGTTAGCTCGTGACCCCTTACAGCAGTACCAAACCTCTCATGACCCCCACGTTTATAATCCTTCAAAATCACATTAATTGTAAGCGGCAGGGATATAATTTAAAATTATAATATTAATCACAACAGATAAAATTAAAACTCATTGACTCCATTGATAAAACTCCATTATTATAACATTAACTGATTTATTGACATTTCAATGTGAAGAATGTAACGCTTCTTTACCACAAGCAAATCATACGAGGCTCTGTATGGCTCAAGACACATCGCATGTCTGCTTCAGCATTCACCTGTTTCTAGCCTTCGATTTTATCACCAGGAGAGTCGAGAAGCCACTTTCACATAGGTAAGGGGATGAAAAAGGAACAAGTACTTTCAGTGCAAATTTGCTGGTCTTGGGGAAAGCGGAGAGCATCTTGGCCCAGTAGTTGGAGCTGTTGAGCTGTTGTTGTTCTTGAAACTCCTCTTCGCTGCGGTGTGTTGATGAGCTCTAAGAATTCCTCTTGTATGTCATCAGGGAGGTCATCCACAGTGCATCGGAAAGGATTGCGAGCAAGTGATAGCTGTATATTTTCATTTCTGTCAGTTTCATGGAAATAGCGTTTGAACTCTTCTTGGAGGATTGTCAAGTGTTCCTTGATCTCTTGGTGCAGCTCCTCGGCAAGTGGCTCTTCGATATGACATCGTTCAGACCTGAAAGGAAGTTACATTTCCCTTTCAACTTTCCTCTTCCAGAGAGCTAAGTGTCAAGGAAAGCCTTGATTGCATCGGTATGCATAATGATATTGGTATTGGGCCTTGTAGTGCCGGTTGAGTCCATTCAAAGCTTCAAAAACATCTGCCAAGTAGGCAAGACTACACTTGAATGGCCCCCTGAATGTCATCTAATAACTGAAAACGTTTTCTTCCCTGAGCTGTCAGAAATATAAGCAATTCATCAAATACACGGGCGAGAACATTACCCTTTGGCAACAACGAACAGATGTGTAGAAGTGTCGATCTTGGTGAGCAGAATCCATGTCTTGGACACAACCTACGAAAGAGCCTGGTGTTGAGTGCACCCCTTTGATATGATTCACGATGCAGTACTTTTTGGGAAATTCTTTTCTAAAAAAAACGTCATTACTACGCAGTACTTTTGGGAAATTCTTTTCTTAAAAAATGTCATCACTACGCATTACTTTTTTTGGAAATTCTTTTCTAAAAAAAAAACACGTCATCACTACGCAGTACTTTTTTGGGAATTCGTTCTAAAAAAAAAACGTCATCACTACGCATTACTTTTTTCGGAAATTATTTTCTAAAAAAAAAAACCGCAAACGCAAAAACATTGAAGTCTTGACTCTAGACTGACAAAAAAAATGCCACAAACATAAAACAATGGATATTTACCAAGTAAAATACTCTTAAAACGATATCCATATTTATACAGTGTCATTTTTTGCATATATTACGACTTTTTCTTTACATTTATAACAATTCGAAAAATCGACGCTGAGGTTCTAATGGGTTAATATAAATGGAACTGTGATTGAGAGAGTCAACTCATTCAAGTATCTCGGGATTGTCATAGACTCCAAACTTAAGTGGAACGAGCATTTGAAACACATACTGCAAAAGCAAAAAGAAGTCACTTCTCATTAAAGACGTTCATCGGTCAAGACTGGGGGTTCAGTCCACTCAGGTCTAAGTGGATCTATGAGACCTATGTCAGATCGGTGTGAGCTACGGAGCCATTGTTTTGCACAAAGGTTGCACTCGTTGAATTTCTGCGAAACGAACTTCGAAAAGTGCTGATACTAGGTTTCTGAACAGTACTGGAGCCATGAAGTCAACCCCGACTGCTACAATGGAAGTTATGTGAGGGTTCATCCCGCTACACCTATATTTAATTGAACGTGCCTGCTTATCAAGAATACGTACAAAAATGGGCAACCCTCTAAGGTGGCTCAGTCATCCAAACAGTGGACACTAGTGTTGTCCATCGGGCGCGATTTTCGAGCCCGAGCCGCCCGAAAGACTAAAATTGAGCCCGAGCCGGACCAAGACCGATTAGTTTGATATGCGCCCGACTTCCGCCCCGCCCGACCATTGGGAAAATATATTAATAGAAGAAAGAAATCCAATTCAACAGATCCGAGAAAAAGTGAAGACTTTTTTTTAGAAAGAGGTCTGAGGAAAAAGTGAAGACGTTTTATTTTAGAAAGAGGTCATTTAAAAAAAAATACAAAAAATTAAAAAAGGCCGCCCGCATAGCCCGCCCGACTTTCATATTTTATGCGCCCGAGCCGGGCCCGGCCGTCTGGATGGCTACATAGCCAAATATAGTATCCTTACCCCTGGACCTAGCACTGAGTTTTGGTCCAACAGACTTGAATATTAAATAGTTATAATAGGGATATAACTCACTATGATCTCGTTGGATATACAGATGGTTCTAATATTAATGGGCAGACAGGTGCAGGATGGATACTAACGGAGCGATACATGGTGATAGAAGAACGGTCCCTAAGCTGATAAAACTAATAAAGTATTCCAGGCGGAGGTTGAAGCTATCAGAAACCTTGCAACAAATATGCTAGCTTCTAAAACAATGGGCAGAAAAATCCAAATTCTTTCGGATAGTCTCTCAGCTATAAAAAGCTTGGATTTAAGACCAGGCTCAACGGTAAATAAAGACATCCTCAACTGTAAAGTCGCTATCGAAAAACCTCAGTGCAACATCACATTGGGTTGGATAAAGGGCCACAAAGATAGTACAGGCAACGAGTTCGCAGATTTTCTAGCGAAGGAAGGAGCTTTAAAAGGATTGCCTGTCATTGCCCCAATTTCTATGCGTCAATGCAAGGGTGCCGTAGGTGAGAGCAGCATGCATTTTTGGAAAAAGACTGCGAAACCTAAAAACTTGCCGACATTCTAAGATGTTTATTGGAGAGCCAATTTAAAGAATAAAAATTTATAAATTCAAAAGACACCAAATCATGAATATTGTGGCCATTGTACCAGCTCGCCGGGAGTCCAAAGCTAAAAATACACCAATGGAAGCTTCAATGCTTGAAAATATTTGATATTATTAGTGCATTCAAATTATTCAATAATAAAGATCTTAGCTCCTAAGTAAGCTTTTACCGGCTGATACCGGATTAAGTTCCGGTGGTGGGGTTTGCCTAGGAGTTAAACAAACATTAAAAAATTAAGTTTGTTAACTTATAATGCTTTTGTCAAAGTGGAAAGAAGAAAAAGAAAAACATATTTCCCTAATCAATCTTCACATAAATGCCATAAATAAGAACTTTATTCTAAATTATAAGTTCGCCAAAGAACACAATAAATCAATCAAACTTTACAAAGCAATGATATAAAATACTTTGATCATAAGATTCTGTTTGTTGTCTCGAGTTCAAGGACCTGATCTTTCTTGCTTCGGAGATGTCGTACTTGATAGCGAAGTGTTGAAGTTATTTATTTTTATTATAATATAAATGAAGTAATTTTCATGATATAATAATCTGAAAATGGGGGAAAAGTCGACAGATATAGAATAGAAATATACTTTTTCCTTTCATTTATGTTTTGTATATTGTGTTTGGCAGCTGAAAACGAGTTCCATAGGAATAGTTGTTTGTCATCAATAAAATTGTCAAAAACACTTCATAAGTAGCTAATTATATGACAGGAAAATTCTTCATACAGATAAAATCAATTTGAATACTCAGCCTGATGGTTAGGAATGCAGCAAAAAAAAAAAAAAAGTTTCAAACGATATAAAGGTGAATTAGAGTCTTTTAAAACCCTTACCAATGAATTATATGTCAATTATGATAAAATATCAATCGTAGTTTAATAATACATTCTCCATTTCTATAATATCAGTTAATTTCCTGAGAGTTGGGCTTCGTTGTGCAACTGTTTTGAAAATATATTTATACATATATAAAAGAGAACTGTAAAGTGACTTGCTAACTACAAATAATACTGCTGCTAATCTATCATGATGACTGTAGGAGTTAGCATTGGAACTTGAAAATCATTTTTGCCACTCAATCGCGATCAAATCAAAAGGGTTTTTTTAATCGCCTTCAGACTGGCTCATTTCAACATCCTCCTCCTATGTGGAAGCCTATGAGATTGAGCATTTGATCTCTTACGGTTCAGAGGATCCTTTATGCCTCGAGAGTAAACGGTGGGGGATTCCCTTTGGGTCTTCATCGTGTGGTCTCAAGAAACATAGAGATCTTGCGCTCGGTATAGAACACTTTCAATTAAAATGCACGGACATCATCAACGATGTCCCCACTCCCCAACGATGGTACTGTGCTTGAGGAGGAGTTGATGGAGCTTCACACCTCTGAATTCTGCCCTGGACGGCTCCTTAGTGTATTTGTTTATTTTTATTACAACCTCACTTTTTTATCATACTTAAATCCTTTCTATTTACCTGTTTTCATGTTTTAATCCATAGGATTACATATTTTTATTGCATACTATTTGTAATGTGAATTTTAATGTAATACATTAAAGAAAAAAAAAGGTTTTTATTCCAAAGAAAGTACATCCTCCTTATTCTTATTTGGCATCCTATTTTTTTATTGAAGGCTCATGAACACAACTGCTTGCCTTTTCTAAATCCATACTGTGTATCCAGGAACACACCTTCTAAGACTTGTTTCAATCTATCTGTCCGGCATCCACTATTTTTGTTTACTCCTTGTTTTAGTGCGATTATTGTTCTCCAATTTTATATGTCTTTATTTTTCTTTAGAGAGAGTTTTATCAAGTTTGTTTTGGTTCATTATTAGGTTCATCCCCTTATACTCAGTCATTAAAAAAGTTTACCAGAGTCTCAGCTAATGCAGGAAATGCTTTTTGTAATTGTAAGGCTGTAATTCCTGATAGTCCATAAGCTATTAAGTAAACCCTCAGACTTGGAATACTTTTTCTACTTAGCAAGGTCTTCTTTGTTGAAAAAGAAACTCCTTTGATGAGTAAAGATCCTGCTAATGTTTTTTCACTATTTCTGTGAGCATTACCTCCGCCGAAGGAGGTATTGTTTTCACTGGCGTTGGTTGTTTGTTTGTTGGTTTGTTGGTTTGTCAGCAGGATAACTCAAAAAGTACGGAACGGATTCGGATGAAACTTTGAGTAGTTGTTAGAAATACCAAAAGGAACAAGTGATTAAATTTTGGCATCTCTGAGTGCAGAATTAAGATGCAAAATGAGCTAAATACTAATAAAATTTCAAGTTAGCCAACTCTGCCAATAGATGTCGCTGTGCTGATAAATCGGGTGCTGGGAGCGTCTTCCTTCGGAATTCCGTCTAGGGGAACCTCCCCCGTCCCTTTACGCCGCCCCAGTCGTTAAAAATCCGCCTCGGAAGGCTCATAAGGACCCGTGACGGCGGAGGTTTGCACTCTCTGAGTGTATATATGCCTCTAGTTTAATATACTTTTAATTTTTGTTTAAATGTGACTTATCTATGAAAGGTAAGAGACGGTAGTGTGTAAATACATACAACAGGCCAAAGGGGGCAAATAGCTAAAATCACAAATTTTTTTAAGATTCTAAGTAATATAACTTTATGACGTTAGTGATATGATTTTAAGCTTTTGATACTTAACTCATTGATTGAAAGTAAAAACAAAGGGAGTTCGATAGCCATGAATAGTCCTTGTGCATGCTGGTGTGTTCAACTCTCAATGTTGAGAGACGGGTTCGAATACCGAGAGAGAAATGGTAATTTTTTATCTACCTCATTGATAAGATCCTAAGCAATAGTTTAATTTTAATGCTAGTATGCTTATCTATATCCGTAGGATGCAATTCTATCGTACCAAAAAGGCACACAAAAAACCCTCTATAGATATACTTCTATTCATTTCCTGCGACGATATTGGCAACCTATCAAACTATCTGCTAAAAAAGGCATCAAAACATAAAATAGGTACGTCATAGCAATTATCATGTGACATATACAGCAATATATGTTCCTTTTCTATTGACACCACCGACATTACTTGCAAATAGGGAAGACGGAATATATGGGATCAGGAGAAAAGTATTATTTTCCATTAGATGAAACTTGTTTTTCTGAATTCATATCTGAGTAGATGGAAAGGATGTGACGAGGAGTCACATGTTGTTGTTGTTTTACAAAATATGATCATGATCAGTACACATAATTCAAAATGTCATTCAAGTAATGATCGCCTTACAATTTATGAAATCGCATTATTAAAAATTATAATATTTTTGGAAATAAAACTTATTTATTTTTGTCAATTCTTGTAAGCATTAAAGTAGTTTTGTAATTCCTTAAAAATACTTTCTGAAGTCGAAACTAACAACTTATGAAAAAAGGAAACATATTTTATCGTCCGCTTCAGTATAAAACAATGCCTAAAATGAAAGATATTTATTTTAATTAATCAATCATAATTCCAAGGAGTCCTGTGGTCACGTGACATAAAAAGTATATATATATTTTTTTTAAGTGCCACAATAAGAAGAGGATGCGAAGAAGAAGGAGAAGTTGTATAGCAACTTATTTTTGCATTTGTATAGTATCTACATACATTCAATGTTCTTAAATAATTAATTATAAAAAAAATGTTTTGAAAAAAACTTTTATTAATGATTTGTGCAAAATCGTATGTATAAACAAAGTTTGGTGTATACCTTAACAAAACCAGTACAGGTATACGAACGAAACAAGGAGTCATGAGACGATGCATGAAGTCAGAAATAAGAAGGGAGAGGGGGAAATCATCTATTACGACCTCGATCTCGATATAGTCTCCGTTTTGCCAAAAGGCTTACAAGAATCCATCATTGTACGAAGCCCGTATCAATAAATATAATTCATGGTAGTTCTTGAAGGCTCGCCAAATGAACACATTATTGCCAGT
>CP045904.1:17798965-17824405 GCA_013387185.1 Caligus rogercresseyi
GTAGGTAACGAGAAAAATCTTTTAAGACAATCATAAAACTAGTTTTACATATATGGGGATCTAACCCCAAGTAACCCTTTGCCGTTTTGGCCATATTAAAGTGCACAGACTATATGGATGATCAGCTACAATAAAAGATGGCCATTGATTTATTGCCCGATGATGAGGAGCGTCATAAAAAGGTTTTGCATGATAGGTTGCCATGATACACTTAACAAAAGTTTTTACTCAACTCTTTAGATTTAAAGCAATCGCTTATGTTTTTGCTTAAGGTTTGTTTTTAAGTTTCTAGTTAGTTTATTGAGCCAATTTTTTGCCTACCTTTTTTACTCTGAAAATATATTAACCATTGAATATAAATAAGCATTATAGCTTTAGTCCCTCGAACCTAGATATTTTTTTATTATAAAATGGTTAATTAGTTGAACTTAAAAAAATCAATAATTAATACCACTGACTATATAAAATACAACCCAAAACGCTACATTAGGCCAAAATATCACTTAAATGCATTTTTAACATAGAAATAATTAAATAATTTTATTTTCAGATAAATAACTTTTAAAGTTCCATATCTTGGCTCATTTTTTTCGATTGGCCGCCCTCGCCGCCTTGATCACAGCCTCCACACGACGCCTGAATATGCGGCAGCTTTTGACCACGAAGTTGGAGGACATGTTGGCCCAGGCATCGAGGATGGAGGCCTTCAGAGCCTCGACACGGTTGGGTGGGGTGGCGCAGGCATGTCGCTCAAGTTCGCCCCAAACGGCATAATCCAGAGGATTGAGGTCGGGTGAGGAGGACGGCCAGACCTCCTTGGCCCAGAACTTTGGCATGTTGGTTTTTTTGCCACTTTTGGGTCTTATTCGCCCCGTGGGCGGGGGCGCTATCCTGTTGCCATACAACGTCCTGGCCGGGTATGTGGCCTTTATCCAGGGTAGAACTACCCTCCTGAGGACCTTCAGGTACTCCTCCGTGTTGATCTTGAGGCCGCAGGGGAAAAAATGTGGAGGCATCTTCTGGCCGTCTGACCCCACGACCCCAAGCACCATGACGCCCGCGGGATGCTTTGTGGTCCTCACAGGAGGGGCCTCTTCATATATATAATATATATATATATATATATATAATATAATATATATATATATATATATATATATATATATATATATGTTTTGTGTGTGATTCATGCTTCTTTTTCTATTTATCTTTAAGTTCCTGTGAGGTGAGAACTATCTAGAAATCATACAAGTTGAATTTGTTCTCATTACAATACATAAAGTTCATTAGCATTATTGTTGAAAAATAAATGAAAAATAATACATAAACAAATATTTGCAATTGAAGGTAATAATAAAGATCTTTTCATAACTGAAAGAGAGCATCTCAAATGACAAGAAAACACATTTATCTTCAAATTAAAATGACGAAATGGTTTATTCATAAGAGGATGATTTAATAGAACAAGGTATTAAAAACTTTGATGGATTTCTTTTTGAATGTGTATCTCTTAGATAGTAATCCTTGTTTTTTGTATATGTATTTTCATAGAGGAAATTTAATAAATATGCTATGACGCTATTCTGATACGTAGTTCAAATAACGTTTTGATTTTTTTTCAATTCTACATATACGAATATCTACAAATATTTCAATAATATGAGGATATACGTTTTACAAAGAAAAGAAAAATATTACCTTGTCGTTATTGACAAATTTACAAAAAGGTAGAAAACAAAAACTTTTTCTATAGAGTGAATTTCTCTACCTTGTGGAATTGATTTCCGATAGTTATTGGTTTATATTTCAATATATGTATATACTTCTTTGATTAAAATACAACATCAAAAGTTTGTTTATATAGTTATCACAAAATACAATACAACGAGTCATCCTGGCCTCAGGACCCAAATATTGAAATGAATCTAAATTGAAAAAGAAGCGGTAAATTGAAGGAATTTATATAATTACTTGACCATTTGTGGTAGGTGAATTAGTTTTAAATATAACAGTAAGTTTATAGGGATGCAGCAGATTTAATCAATTATAAATAACATTTAAGTAGTGTTCTAAGTTATCTACTCAAAGGTTTCTAATCTTAATATTTATATAACATATTTTTTATATTTTTACATAAACCAACACCCCTCCGTTTCATAACCTATACGTAACTTAGGTTCCGAACTATTTTTCGTGTGACGTCACGTCTACCAGAAAACATAAACAAATCACATTTATTATATATAATAAGTATTAAATCCCTACTCAAATTATCATTAGTGCATCTTACTCTAACAAAAGATGATTTCAATTAATAAAAAAGCAAAAAAAAAATTATTGGCTATGAGAAAATGTGAACAATTTTTCTTCAAATAATTTTAAAGTAAATGGAAGGGTTGATAGGAACGACAACCTTGTAAAAAAGTTTCAAAATCAATGTCAGAGATGTTGTCGGTTCCATGGAAGGTATTAATAAATTTGCTAAAATTCGTGTATTTCTCCAAATAAAATATGAAAAAATCGCCTTCAAGAGCAAAATGCTAGTCATAGAAAAAGTTTAAAAGAGAGGCGAAAAATGAAACAGTGGATTAATTTAATGCTCCAATAAATTATATACTTTTTTCTAAATATGTCCTTGTAATAATATTGTTTTAATATATGATTATAAGCAGTATTTTGTTATAATTTATTTCGTTGTTTTGTATGTGTTTTATCATATAATGATTGAAGAGTTGTTTTTTTCATGAAATATTTTGGATAATTTCAGCAACTTTAAATCATCCAAAATTTATGAGTACTCACAGAATTTAATTTTTCCCATTTTCTAATGCAATTGGGATAATTAATTCTTCTACGATCTAATTAAGGGCTAAATTCGATTGTATTTAAATTATTTTACTTATAAAATAGACCCTCTATTGGCATATGTGACGTCATGCTCATGAGGTAGGTTGCGTGGCGGTGTATTTTTTAACTTTCATAGGTTAAAATGGATCTACCTTACTTTTAACTTACCTTGACATAAACCATATATATATATATATATATATATATATATATATATATATATATATATATATATATATATATATATATATATATATATATATATATATATATATAGGGTAGTTCAGTGAAATCCGGAACACTTTCAACTGCATTAAAAACAACCAATAGAGCCTCTTAGGAAAGTTTTAAGGCCATAACGAAATAGGTTAGGTGTTTAACTATTCAATTGTTCCGATTTTGGCGTGATAAACAATAATAAATACATGGAGAAACGCAAACATGAAACTGTAGTTGAATTAATCCGCACGAGACATGGAGCTAAGGTCATCAAGGGCATCACCGGGTACACTTCCAGCACAGTTTATGACGTCGTCAAGGCCTTCAAGGCCTCTGGGGACGTCTCCAGGAAGCTCCATGACAGATCTGGGACCAGGAAAATGACGCCGACCTTCTTAGCCGGCTTAAAGCGATCGGTAACGGCCAATCCAGGAACCCCGTTTTCAGTTTTGGCCAAAAAGCGCAACGTGAGCAGGGCTACCGTCTCCAGGGGCGTCAAGGAGCTCAACATCATATCTTACAAGCGTAGCCAGGCCGATTTGTTGACAGGGAAGATGAAGGAGGTCAGATTGAGGAGGTGAAAAAGGTGCTGAATTCGTAGACTACAGCTCTGAAATTCTTCTCAACGAGAAGATCTTCACTTTGGACCGCTCCAGCAACCGCCAGAACGACAGGTGGTTGGTCAAGACCAAGAAGGAGGTCCCCAAGTCGTTCAGGACGAAAAATCCGGCCTCTGTGATGGTCTTAGGTGTTGTCAACGTCCTCGTCCACTTTTTGAAGGCGGGTGAGAAGATCAACATCGACGTGTACCTGGGCCTCCTTAAGGAGGTTGTTAAGCCTTGGATGGACGAAAAGGTCTCTGGGGACGTCTACAACGGGAGGTACCTCTTCCAGTAAGACTGCCCCCGCCCACAAGGCCAAGAAGACCCAGGAAAAGGCTCCAGGCTAACGTCCCTGCTTTCTGGGACCCCCAGACATGGCCCTCCAACTCCCCTGACCTGAATCCCATAGACTACTACATGTAGGGGTAGTTGGAGAGGGTAGCCTGCACCACTTCCCATGCCAATGTAACCTCCCTCAAGGCCTCCATCAAGAGGCAGGCCAGCAAACTCCCAGCCGCGGACGTTACCGCAGCATGCAAAGCATTCAGGGTGCGGATTGAGACCGTTATTGATGCTGAGGGTGGACATATTGAATAAATTGTATGTAAGTATCTTAATGCATAAATATATGGCATTAAAACTTGTTTAGTTTGTCCGTTTTATTGGTGTTGATTCAGTTGATAGTTTTCCGGATTTAGCTGAACGCCCCTGTATATACTTTATAAATATATAAAAGACTAATTTTATTCTACCCTTCCCAATATATTCGACATACATAAAAATGCAATTAAATAAATCTACTTATGAACAATATTTACTTGAGTAAAAATTAAAGAAATGTTTTAAAATATTTATAGCCATAATGTTTTATACTATGATCCTGTAAATTTCTGTACTGTATTAGAAAATGTATCGTAAACTATTATTGTCATTTCTTAACTGATTTCATATTTACATTTCTTTATGTGTTTATGTATTTTAAAAAAGGAGTTATCCGTAAGGATCTAATGATAAAGTGAACTATAAAAAAATATAATAATATTAAGTCAAGTAAGCTCAGGTTTGCCTCTCAGAGAAATGATCAATTTTATTATTTTCCAGACAATTTTGCACACAACTATAAATATTTATATATATATATAAGTAAGTGTGCAATCCTCTTTTTCTCTCTCTCTCTTTCTTTCTATTTGTGTGTTTCCTAACTGCGCCAGACGAAGACAAAATGCCGTTTTCAGGTTGTGAGGAGGGGGAGGTAGAGATTTAAATTTGACTGCGTAGCAGAGTTTGTATGTGACTATTGTTTCTAACTTCATATATGCACATTTGAGCAATTCTATTTTTCTTTTTTTCTTCCTGAGGAGGAATTTGAGAGGTGTCGCAAATATTATTTCTCTTAGAGCATGACATGAGATAAAAAAAACCTCAAACAATAAACAAGATTTTTTAAATTTTCTCAAAAATATTTTCTTTATATGCCGGATAGTCAGAGTGGTCCATTTATCGACAGACATAATGAAACAAAATAAACATTTATTTCTTGAGTATGAGTAGATGTTTCATTCAAATGTTATATATAGGATTATCAAATGACAAGGAAAAAAAACTATTTGCTATAATGCTTATTTATATCCTATCGGATGCAGTTCTATCGAACCAATTAGGCAAAAAAAAATGTTGGGGGCGCAGGTTCGAATACTCCCGAGAGGGGATGGTCATTTTTGGTCTACCTCATTGATAAGATCCTAGGTTCGAGGGACTAATTATAATGTTTTATGCTTATTCATATCTAATCGGATACAATTCTATTGAACCATATAGGCAAAAAAAAACTATATTAAGTATGAATTTTTTTATTAAATGATTATTCGTAAGGTTTTGATGCACAATGGTAAAAAATCAATTCATACTTAACTAACTCCAATATTATATGACCAAGGCCAGTTAAATCCCCAACCCAGGACGTGTTTGAATAAAAAATTGCTTCCCTGTATGTTTCTGTGATATGATATGTGATAGGATGATCTTGGGATCGATTATATTTCAAAGGAAAATTCTAAAAAGCTTGTCAACCTGAGCCTTACTTTCACCCTTGGTCAAATGAAAATAAACTGAGACTTAATTTGGATATTCTTTTTATTTTATATAACATCGACTAAATGTTATACATTTTAACACAAATTATTTTTATTTGTGTTTTAATATGAACTTTAATTAATAAAAAAACATTAGCTAAAAACGAACTACTAGTTATTTAGTCACGAATAACCTAATATTGATATAATGCTGGCGAATTGTTCATTCATATAAAAACCCTCATTTAACTGCATTAACAGAGACTTACAAAGCCCTACAAATATCACTAGAAGACCTCTTTAAGATCAAAACTTCTGAGGAAGATTTTCTGGCGTTCACAAGGAATGCCAAATGTGATGCTTTCATAACAAAAGTCCAAAACATATTATAAAAAATGAGAACAGTTAAAAACGAAGATCTTTCTTTTATCATTCCAATTGCGTCTTTATAGTATTTTTATTATTATTACATATATTATTTTTTATTGAAATGCCTTTATTAATATGATTGTTTATAAATTATTTTAATTTTTTTATATATTTATTTCGTTTAAATAATTGTTATTTGTTGATCATTTATTCACTACGTGTCTGTACAAACCTTTTGGTATTTCTTTGATTTAATTTGTTGAAATATATGCCCACTAGGGCCAAGAGAAAAATCCCTGATTTAAAAGAAATATCTAGACATGCAGGTATCTGTATGTACTAATGAAATTTAGTTCCTTATATATACCTTTTAGTTACAGTCGAAATTTATGCATATTACATAGACATTATAATGTTGCAATCCCCTAAGATATAAGATATACAACGAACAAAGAATAAATATTTGACTGCATTTGAGTCGAAAATAATTTTATACTCCTAGAAAGAATCAAGTTTTTACGAATTAATTAGTACTTCTTCTTATAATAATGCATAGTTTGCCAAACAAAAAGTTGTTTTGAACACTTGGCTCAAAAGTATAGCACTATGACATCTATGAGTATTTGAATATTAGTAGTGTTATCCTCAGAATGCGACAAAGCGACGAGCGTTTTAATCACCAGAGGACTGAGTGTGATTCAAGTGATATATAAGTTACAAATAAAATGACACGAATATATATAAGAAGAATTTATTTTTATATGTAAGAATCTACAGAAGATCCATTTCAGTGGAGTTTCCTTTTTAGTCCTAAGCCTAATTAAACACGCACGCTCCATTACAAATAGATGAAGTGGAAGGAGCCCACATAGTACTTCCAAAGTCACAGTAGGTGTAGACCTCATAGCTCTTGTTATGCTCATCAGACCAAGTCTCTATAGCTTACTGAGTTCATTTTTGATGAACCTAGTGCCTAGAATTTTAGGTGCAAAAACAATAGCGCCATAGCTCACTATAGATCGAACAAAATTGAGTCCACGAGTTTGCTGATGGCTGTATCAGTGGACTTTCCTCTTGTAAATGCGAATTGGTTCGGCAGAGCCAAACTACATTTCTCAAAGATCTTCCATTGCAGCATTCGTTCTAAGATTTTTAGTGCCACATTGGTGAGTGAAATGAGGCGGAAGGCTCGAGGTTCGGAATAATTATCCTTACCCGGTTTGGGAATGAGTATTACTTTACTTATCCTCCAACATTTGGGAGTATATCCCGAGTAATAAACTAAATTATAGAGATCCGTTAATCTCACTATAAAACTATGGGGCAGATTCTTAAAAGCTTGAGGAGGAATTAGATCAGGGCCTGGCTTTTTGTTTGACTTGAGACTTAAAATAGCGCACTTCACAAGATCTTCGTCAAAGTATTTTATATGTGGTTCAAGGTTAATGGAAGTACCGTCTTCATGGTTATTATCGTTGACGTCCTTAGAATTAGGAAAATGCTCTCTTAGAAGCGACTTCAAGCTCTCTTTTTCGTCCAAAAGTCCGTTCAAGATACTTACACGAGCATTGGTATGATTCATTTTAGTCTTCATTAACCGAGATATATCTTTTGGACCGTCCAAAGTGCCAATCCACGCTTTGAATGCCTCCATGTGACGTATTAGGGACGTAGACTTCAACAATTGTTTCAATAACATTCTCGTGTCTATTATTTTTTTTTGCTCCGCGGAACTCTTCACTCGATACTCCACATGAAACCTCACCTCCTAGATTCTCTAAAGAACATTATAGTAAACTCAAATGCGTGCTAATGCAATAGCCTTATAGACTGAAATATTAATTGTGAAAATATGTTACAAAATGGGAGTAAATGTAGTAGAAGAAGTAGTAAATGCAATTATTTAAATGGATGTGATGAATGAGATCGAAAACAACCCGGTAGGACGTCATATTTTTTAAATCCCAAAGTGACATCTGCTGTGCAAAAAAAAAATCGACTCAATAGAAATCTACCTGCCTGGATGCACCACTTCCCTTTCAAGCTTTGTGTCAAGCTTGCTTATTCCTTCCTGAATATAAATGCATATTATACAATAATATTAGCAACAGGGATAAGCTGTAGCCATAGAGATATAAATATATAGAGAGCTTATTCCCTTCAATAGCAGAGAAGCAACGTTCAGCTGTATTCTGTGTGTAATCGTCTTTATTTTTCCAAGAAACATCCTAGCACTTCGGCTAGTCAGGGATGTCAGGAATTTTAAAAAAGCAATACAATGTATAAAAATATATATAAATTGAACAAATACTAAAATATAAATATTTAATTAAAAACAAAAGTTTTTTTCGAAGAAAGAAAAAAAACCTTAAATTTAAAACAAAAATAAATAAAACATTTAAAAAAATACTATTGTCTGCTATATAGGGGGGCACATTTTTCCAAAGACTTGGCAACTACATGTGCTTCCCTCATGGTTTTGGCGTTGCGAAGTTGAGGGCTACTGTTCCAAATAGCTGCAGCACTGGTGACAAATGTGGCCACCGACTTAGGGAGAGGAGATCGGATGAGGCCGGCAGTCGAAGAACGAGTCGATCTGATCCCACCTTGGGCACCGAATAAGATCTTGCCTACCGGGTTTCGGTCGCCATTGCTACCATCCCGGCTTGCAAAGCATTTCCAGGTTTCCATAGCCACAGCCCGAACTGATATCCCATTAAGGGATGGAAGTCCGGCCTTGTGGAGCAGAGCATCGATCCACACGTGACTGCTAGCCCTTACGCCAAGTAAAGACCTAGCTGCGTTGTTTATGGAAACCTGGATCGATCTTGCAGCCTTCAGTGGACCAGTTAGTCGAGGTACATTTGTCACCGCGGCAGCGTAGCTTACTCGACCCAGCATAAGACCTTTGGCCAATTGTCGCAAATATACTCCACGTGTGTTCAAAATAAACAAAGTAATTTGATCTACGTCATCGTTAGCTGATCATAGAGATAGATTCTATCTCTATGATGATCTTACGATGACGGAGTAAAAATTACTTTGTTTTTAGCGGACCCACAGAATACATATGAAGGGAATAAGCTCTCTAAATCTTTTTATCTCTATGGCTGTAGCCTGATGGCAGGGGTGGGAAGTGTGAGGGCTCCTAATCAGGCTGACGCCAGACATCCATCCTTATTATAATTCATCTAAAAGCATTTTTTCAATTTATTTATTTAGATGTTAAGGAATGATCAATCCTACAAAAAATGTAAATTCATGTCCTCAAATCTTTCAACCCATGCAAAATATTTGTCTAAAAGCCCCAATTACATCTATGTACTTAGACTTGCAATATGCAACTTGCATTTACCTAACATATAATGTGAAACTATCATTTAGTTCTCTTCATAACTGTCATCTTGTGCATCTTAAAGTGTCTGTGAGAAGAAAGAAGAAAAAAATTAACTTTGAGCATACTTTGAAAGAACTGCTTGCATCTTTTCTTTCATGTATCTTTACTTGATGTTTCATTATCCCAACGCCTAAATGCACTTTTTTGTAAGTCGTATGCAATATACATGTATACTTAGCTGACGAAAGGCAAGTTTTGCTTAACAGGATTTGTTGTTCTTGGATACAAGAGATGATAAATGAGATTTGAGACAAAAAATATATATATTTGTGTAAATAACTAGGTCGTTCAATAGAAGCGAATATGTACAAAATGGGAGTTCTTTTCAAAATAAGTATTTTAATTTTACATGATACAGTCGTCCCTCGCAAAGTCGCGACGGCCCGGATCCACTACACGACCACCGCGATATATATGAATGTCGCGATGTTGATATATATTGAAATTTAAATTCATTGTCTCAGCAGTATCTTTGTGGATCAAAGGATGGATTAGAAAGATATCAGAAGGTGTCACTACAGATTAAAAGATGAATTATCAATAGGTGAATATTTGACTTAAGTTTTTGGTGTGAAAATTCTGCCATTGAGTTCATGCCGTTTTGCCTGAATCACGTTTTGCCGTGAATAAACGGGAACCAAGCCGTCGTCGCGTAGTAAAAGAACTGCAAGATGTCGAGGGGCGAAGTAGCGAGGTATATCACTATTTTCACAGAATAAATATTATTTTACTAATAAAATAAGAATTTCATTCGTTCGTTTTCTTGTACTCCCCAAATGATTCCTTAGATCTTGTATAATATTCAATAATTAGTTTTGAAGGCTAAGGAAGTCTTTTAAGGACGGGGGACTCTCCCAGAAATTTCATTATCACAATGCTTATTTTATTCGCCAAAACGTGTGTTTTTGCAAATTCTTAAAATTAACAGGTATGATTTTGATATATTTTGATTTGAATTGCTTTGTGGTCTTGAGGTGCGTTTACGACTATTTGGTTATTCCAACGAAATTTGATTTTTATATGTTCATTTTGTGAAGAAAAAAAGGTTTTCTATGGTTTCTTAGGTAATAGTGCGTTAGATATGGACACAATTTCTTGTGAAAGGTTTTGGGTTGCACAAAAAATATAGGTTGTTGGTGGTTGCTCCCAGGAAAAAATTATAAACTAATACAAAATTGTTTATTTTTTGTTCGGTCATCTACCCTCCTAAGTACTTAGTAATATATTGGTCAACTTTTGGGCACTATTTAAGAATTGGCTCCTTTTCCAGGGACTCCTTTATTCACTTTAAAAGTCCATAGTGATAAAGGAAGCTATACTCAAATAAAAGAGAGAGAAAAGAGGGAAGGAGAAGAAGAGAAAAATGAGCTCATCATTCAAAATAATCATGTCCATGAAGGAAATAATAGAAGTGAAGAGTTATAGAATACTTTAGGCAGTTCCTCCAAATAATAAAAATTGTTTTTCTTTATTGGTTACACCGACATGGTCGGTGATTGGCACTGATTACTCTATCCTCCTTCTCTCTCAATCCCCTTTTTCTCCTTCCCTTTCTCTTCATCCTTCTCCTTCCCTCTTTTCTCTCTCTTTTACTTGAGTATAGCTTCCTTTATCACTATGGACTTTTAAAGTGAATAAAGGAGTCCCTGGAAAAGGAGCCAATTCTTAAATAGTGCCAACTTTTGTATGCATAATTTTGATGTACCAAGGAACTTTTAGGTTAAGTGGGAATTCCCGGAAAATCCTGTGCAACTCCAAACCGCTGTTAGTATTATAAAAATAAGAATTTAATAATGAAAAAGGACCCTATTCAAAAAGAGGGGAAAATGAATACCAGTGTATTTTTCTTTCTTCCAATAGTTGCATGCGATATCAGAGGCTTGATTGGTCATTGAGGGTTCATTACAAACACACACAAAGGGATGTGAGCAGTCCTTGTCTACTTTATCATTATCTAGCTCTGACTGAAGTGTCAAAGTCTTGCCCAGAAGTGTGTTCATATGAAAAAGCAATCCTTGCGTGTTATTAATTTCTTTTTTGCATTTGAGAGTGTGATCTCGGATTTACTGGTGTTTATTTCCAATTAAAGAAATTAATATCATTGCAAAAACAAATAATGTTAATAAGGTGTATGAACTATGCATCTTTAAAAACCAAAACAAGTAAGTTGCTTTATTTATAAATTAGCAAGGACATGTATGTGCAGCAAATATCTACTAATTACAGTGCAAAAACATACCTCAATTTAATATAAAAATATATATCGAACCTACGAACGGATAAGCTGGTTAGAAACATATAAAAACCTTCGAATATGCTTTTAAATAAAAGTGAAACACTACAAGGGCAGTTATATACATTTGTAATTGAAAGTATCTGTTAGATATTCTCTTGTTTCAAAAAGAATAGATGAGTCTTTTTTTGATATCCATTTGGTGTCTTAATACATATATACATATTCAAGGAGAATATAAATAAGCTGAGGTAGTGGGAATCGACGTAGGCAATTGTTGGTCGATAGCTGACTATTTGTCGTTGTGACGTCACAGTTGCTACACTTGATTTATAGTTCAGACAAGTCATATCCTCGAGGAAGTAATCGTGTTTGTTCCGTCCCCTCTTGCTCTAAACCTCGAGATTTACAATATTATAGCACATATAAATAGAGTTAAGAGTTTTTATTGTAGTGTTCGTAACGTCACAAAAATCACCCTATTGAGCAAGAGCATTAGTCTAAGATCTCCTCTTTGATCACCTTTTTTTACATTCTCCTTGATACATACTCCATGGCATAAAGATGAAAATGGCCGTATTACTTTATGAACTTCGGCAAAAAGAAACAACATGAAAAAAATCCCGCAATTGAACAAATCTTCAGTTTTTATTGTCATCCCATTCAACGAAATGGATACAAAAAAACTAAGAAGGCTGTGTGTGTTTTTAACTGTTGTATTGGAAGACTTGAATCATATAATAGATCTGGAATATATATGTATATATATTAAAGAAAAAGAAGATATGAAAAAAAGAAAATCAAGATAAATTATCATAAATCATAATACCATATTTTTGTTCATATAAAATAATGCTAATGATTATCCCAGAAGATTTTTTTGGTTGCGTTCTTGGAAAAGAAAATAAATTGTAGAGGATCTGTTGATGATGGAGAAAGGGTTGGATAAAATGATATATATCAAGAAATTTATCAGATGCTGGGGAAATAGTACTACATACTAGAAAGCATACAGTATAAGTTTTGAATTTGTCTGCTTTCATATTTTGAAAAGCCATTTAAAGAATATTTATAAATAGGTATATGGTGAGCTGCAAATATCTTATCGCTGAATAAAAGGTAAGCATTTTCCAAATATCTTTAAAACCCTTCAATCTTGGATTGTACAAGAAAGTAGAAAAATATGCCCCTACTGGATTTTCATTTAAATGGTCGACGGGATATTTTGGGCGGCTCAAGTTGTTTTCTATTAAATACGTACATTTTCAAAGAAAACAATTAATATCACTATTTTATTTTTGCAAAATAAACAACGCGATTATATTAGTAGAACTAATTGACCACAGTTTAAAAGCTAAACTGAATAATAGACTCATAATATTAATTGATCAAGAGCAGTTGACAAAGATGATAATACAAACATCAATAAATATGTATCAAGTTTTTTTTTGTAAAAATGAGTATATACAAACCGGTTCATCATGAGATATTATTAAATGTAATAAAAAGGTGATCTTCTCCATCAACACAATTAATATGATTTTATCATTCGATAACACTGTTTTCTTTATTTTTTTTATGGCCGATAGTGATGGTTAATTTATTGACAAGAATGTTGAATAAAATAAATATTTTGTTGATATTAACACATTAGAGCCAAAAACGTAGATTTTTCTACTCGGCAGTAAAACAGCTCTCCAGCACATCTAAATCAATAAATTATATGCAAAATGCGTGTTTATGTCTGTTTGAGTATTTGGAAACAGCGAAAGAAAAGTTGATCCCCATTGGGTCTTTGTTCCCGTTGAAAATAAGCAATTGATTTGCGATGGTTGTAAGTACCTCATTATTTTATGACGGATAAGTACTATTTTTGATTGAAATTGTTCTCATGTTATAAGTAGTTCTGATTATATTTTTCTAAATTATTCTTTTAATACACATATATTTAATTTTATTACGTACTTAAACCTCAAATTGAAAAATAGAACTGTATATTTTTGTTTTTAAAACGATACGTCGAGAATCTACGTTTCGGCACAACAGCACAAAAAACCATAGTTTGGATAAGTGCCGAGGCCTAGATTTTTCTACGAGCTAATTTCTCAATAAGTAATTATCATAATCCTATATTTTTTCACTTCCAAAGTCTTTCATCATATTGGAATTTTGTGAGAAGTTTCAATGTTGTGGTATCATTTTTAACTTTCTTGTTCGAATGGGTTACTAGGTGGAAATAGAGGAGTCACGTCAAAGGATTCGCCATTGACGTCATGGATGTAGGCCAATGACGAAAAGACTATTAGCATTTTTATGGATGATTTCTTCTTTCTGAATACATGATGGACTCTCCACAACAGCAGTCGCGAGTGACGTCATACTTTCAGGTTGCCAACTGATTGTTTATTATTCCCTCCCCTTTTTCTTTCAACCAATCACGTTGCAAAAAGCATCATCCCCTTTTCTTATCCATAACAATAATTTCCCAATTTGAATGATAAACAAGTTGAAAAATATATTCCCATAAAAAGTAGATAATTAAAATATTCTCTCGTTTTGTATCAATTTTTTTGCCGTGTTTCCTTCGTTAAAAAATAGATGACCATTCTCCTCGACTTGTTTTTATTCATTTTTCCAATACACATAATATTGGGAAGCTTCTCTATGGATCAAAACTAACTTGGCAATAATAATAATATTTATTATTTAAAAAGGATCTTTTCATTAGGTCTATGGTTTTCCCCCCCACATAGACATATAAAACAATTTAATTAAAAAGCCCTCTTTTGTTATTGTGTGGATGGACGTCATTCATAACTTTTTCAAAAGTGTAAATTTTTAAAGCTATTCATTGTAGAGAAACATAAATAAACAAAAAAAAATGTCTTATAGAGAAAGGCTTTTTGGCAGAATAGATATTTATATATATTTGGTTGTGAGCTACTTCCTTTTATATTCACTATTAAGGGAATTCTTCATTATTTGTAGAATGCTTCAGTTTTCAAAGGAAACGTGATGTTAATTTATATGGACACAAAAAAAAACAAGGCTATTCCCTTGGCCTCTTATCCTTCCTGGCAATCAACCAAATAAAAAAACAAATGTGTTATGTATTTTTTCTTACCTAAACAATATTTATATTCTTTTTTAATTTATTTTTTAATATATTATGTAGAACAAAAAAACTTATCAATGACATTTAAATTGGAGGTGTTCCGTCCAAATGAAATATATATGAAGAAACATTGTGGTTTGATATACTGCTTATCGACATGAATTTGAACTCAAAACAGAACTAGAGGCATATATACACTCAGAGAGTGCAAACCTCCGCCGTTACGGGGTCCTTATGAGCCTTCCGAGGCAGATTTTCACGACTGGGGCGGCGTAGAGGGACGGGGGAGGGTTCCCCTCGACGGAATTCCGAGAGGAAGACGCTCCCGGCACCCGATTTCACAGCACAGCGACATCTATTGGCAGAGTAGGCTAACTTGAAATATTTATTAGTATTTAGCTCATTTTGCGTCTTAATTCTGCACTCAGAGATGCCAAATTTAATCACTTATTTTTTTGGCCTTTCTAACAACTCCACAAAGTTTCATCCGAATCTGTTCGGAACTTTTTGAGTTATCCTGCTGACAAACAAACCAACAAACTAACAAACCAACGCCAGTGAAAACAATACTTCCTTCGGCGGAGGTAATAACACTTACAAGTATGCAAAGAAAAGCTGTCCGAGACAAAGCATCCCAAGAAAAAAATATCATAAAAGAGTTTAAATAAAAAATTTATATATAATAGATGATACAAATATTTAGAACTACTAGTGTTTGAAAAATACACCTAAATATTTTCTTTACAATTTTAAATGCAAACAAATAGTGGATTAAAAAATTACTCAATTTAAATGGGAAAAAATGTTTGCACATTATTTAAGTGTATTATTCCGCATGGGTATCAAACTTAATGTCATTTATAATGTCACAGAGATAATTGTCTATTTCTTTTTTAACCATGGATATTTAATGAATTGTGTTTCCTCTCATCAGAAAGGATATTTTCTTTAATAATTACCTCCACCGAAGGAGGTATTGTTTTCACTGGCGTTGGTTTGTTGGTTGGTTTGTTTGTTTCTTGGTTTGTTAGTTTGTTGGTATGTTTGTCAGCAGGATAACTCAAAAAGTACCGAACGGATTCGGATGAAACTTTATGGAGTTGTTAGAAGTGCCAAAAGAAACAAGTGATTAAATTTTGGCATGTCTGAGTGCAGAATTAAGATGCAAATGAGCTAAATACTAATAAATATTTCAAGTTAGCCTACTCTGCCAATAGATGTCGCTGTGCTGTGAAATCGGGTGCCGGGAGCGTCTTCCTCTCGGAATTTCCGTCGAGGGAACCCTCCCCCGTCCCTCTACGCCGCCCCAGTCGTGAAAAATCCGCCTCGGATGGCTCATAAGGACCCCGTGACGGCGGAGGTTTACACTCTCTGAGTGTATATATGCCTCTAGTTAACGTTAGTCTTAAAGGAATTTGCATCAATGTATTGAAAATAACAAAATCAATGTGATTCCATTGACGAGATATATCCAATATTTGATCCAATTGAATATATGTAAAGAACCTACCATGCTACCAAATTAAAAGATAATAGTATTTATATTATACATATTTATATATATATAACCTTGTAAAATTTTAAAATATAGTTAATGGTAATTTATTATCAATGATACATACATTCTAAAATATAAATTAAGATTAGAGATACAAAAGTAGACCACAATGCCTTATCTATAGGGCAATAAAATAAACAGTATATGATTATCTTACAATGAAATAGCATTAAATATTAGGTCAACCTCTTTTTTATTATTTTTAAAACCTATTGTTTATTTTTCTATGCTATCTATTTTTATGTCAGGGGCTTCAACAAAGGCTAAAATATCCATAAATATATCATTTAAACATTGATTATATATATACGGTTTCTACGAAACATTCTCACAATGAGTACTAGTTATTAGAATATTGGTACAGGAAAAAGTCCAGTCCTTTTTTAAATGGTCTCTATGGTTCGATAGAATTGCATCCGACTGGATATAAATAAGCATTATAACGTAAAAATAGTATATTGAACCAAGGATATTTTCTTTGAGTTTGATCAAAATTGACCTTCCCCTCTCGACAGGAGTCGAACCTGCGCCCCTAACATTGAGAGTCCAACACGGCCTTGACGCACTGATCTATCGCGCTCCATTATCTGCCAATCTTACCTTTTTTTGTAGTTAGATGTGTTCAATCGTGATGAATTAAAATGGTTTATTTTATGTTTTTTATGCCTATATATTTCAAAAGAGGTATTTTTCATCAACTACAATTTAAATTTTATGGAAGGGAGCTCGATAGCCGTGCGTGTTAAGGCGTGTTCAACTCTCAATGTTGGGGCGGTGGTTCGAATACTCCCGAGAGGGGATGGTCATTTTTGGTCTACCTCATTGATAAGATCCTAGGTTCGAGTGACTAATTATAATGCTATAATGCTTATTTTATCCTATCGGATGCAATTCTATCGTACCATATAGGCAAAAAAATATATAAAAGTATACCTTTGTGAAAAACTATAAACCTGGTGTTTCAATAAATTCATTTATTTTGCAACATTACAACACTTTATGTTCCCTTAAACGCACACTGTAATTACGGGGCCTTGCTAGAGAATAGGCATACAATCATTCAATACACTTCACATGCATTACTTTGTGTCACACAACTACAAACGAAAATTCATTGCAATTATAAGCTATTAACTACATATATATTTTTACTTTTCCATCTGCAAACTACATTTCGGTATTTTTTTTAATGCATCGTTATCTGTGGGAATTTTTTTATTGTTTTTATTCTTTTGCAAGAAGATTCCTTTCATTAAACAACATTTACTAATGAACAAATAATATAAATAACTTAAACGTCAATGCCTTGCTGTGAGCTAGGAGCAGATAATCATTAAAGATTTATTAATACATAAAATTTGGAACTGGCTTTCTTGGCCCGATAAATAAATTATGGGGAACTTCAACCCACACTACAATGTCTATGTCTACAATGCAAAAATGAGTATCTTCTTATATATAAAAAAGTACTGTGAGGCTTAAGTCATTATAATATTTAACTGATTTTTTAGCCAAGGGTGAAAAATAAATATTTGAGGAATATAAAACGCCTTTTTATAAGGAAATCTATATTATTGTCTATATATATATTTTTTTCTAGAATTTTAACCTAAAATATTAAATATGACCATAATCAAATAGGTTAGTGTTTTTTTTCCATCTTTTTAACGTATGAAATATATAACCTAAACAAACAAAATATTCAAAATATAACAAGATCGAGGCTGTAAAGAACTATACCTATGTTAATATAAAAATTCAGCACTACTTTTGTTTGTTTTGGGCGTTTTTATGTACATTATTTATGTGAACTTGACGCACAAATTTGACATTAAAAAAAAATGAAACAAAGAATCGTATATGTTAAAATATTTGCAATTCAAAAGTTTATATGTTAAAATATTGTATAGAACTTTTTGATAATTAACAGTCCAAAAAAACTTTTTAACTTATAAGATAATATATCTTGCATTTTTTTCATTAATTCTTAAATAGGTTGTTCCATAAATAATGAGGTCGACCAATTAAAACTCAAAATTTTCATCAGATCAACAAAAAAACTTCTCAATCAGTACACATAATCCCCTCCGATTGCAATGACGTCGTGGCAGTGTCCCCGGAGCTTCCTGAGTTGGTCGTAGAGCTCGTCTCCACTGACCCTCCTCATCGCTCGCTGAACGGCGAGTGTAGCCTCCTCGTGACCCCCAAACTCGTCCTCCGGAGCGGGTGGTTCAACTTCCGGAACAGGAACCTGTCACACAGGTTCAGGTGGGTGAGTAGGGTGACTGTTTCACCAGTTCCACGTCCCTCCTGGTCAGGAACTCCCTGGTATCGGTGGAAGTGTGGGGACGTGCATTGTCCCACATGAGGAGACACTCTTTCAGGCGGATCTTGTCCTTTTTCAGGCTGAGAAAGCGCTTCTCAGTCGTCCTCAGGTACTTTATCATGGTGTTACGGTCGGCTGTGGTCCCGGCAGGTAGTGCAGTGATCGATACCCGCCTCGGCTTATAGGTGAACCCCATCAGAATCATCGTCTTCCTCGCTGTCTGTTTCACACGGGGGGTCGAGAACCCGGCCCCTGTGGGCTCCGCCAAGACTTGCCTCCGCTCCGCCGAGTCCCAGTAGAACCAGGACTCGTCCTGGACTAACAGATGAGACCCCAGAAAGTCCTCCCCGTGGTCCTGGAACAGCTTCAGGAAGTCCTGACAGCACTTCACTCGCTGTGTCTTGTTGGCTTCAGAGAGCTGGTGAGGGACGAGCACGCTGTGGAGATTTCGGAGCCCTAGATCCTCCGTCAGAAGCCTGAAAACAGTTGTAGATGGTAGGGACACTTCTGCAGCAACTTGTCGAGTGGTCATCCGGGGGTTATCCTCGACCAGACGCTTCACACGGGCCACATTCTCCTCTGTCCTTGTCTCCGGGGACGTCCAGGACGGGTCTTCTTCTCCAGGGCAAAAACACCCTTATCGAGCTCAGTGTGCCATCTCTGGAGGGGGGAGAGGCCAGGGCAGGAGTCAGGGAAGGTAGAGAGTAGGTCCCCGTGGATCTCGTTGACTGTCCTGGCGAGCTTGATCCGGATCAAGAAGTAGGAGCGAAAGTCGCGTCTCTCCATTGTCAGCGGCGAGTAGAATTAATGATATAAATGACGCGATTACTCACCTCATATACTAACCTGAGTGGCGCCATACAGTCTGTTCCCATGCAAAAATATGCATTAAGAACGCTCCCTTTTAAATTTTTGAGATAACGTGTGAACTTTTCGAGAAAGCTAACCTACCTCATTATTTATGGAGCAGCCTAATATAAAATATTATATTTATAAAAAAAGCAAGGTAATATATTTTCATACCATTTTAAACCAATTTAACTATCATTTGCTATGTTTAGGCATTAGCATGAAAGGGATCCATAAAATTGAAAGTGGTTTTGTAACTATACATATACTTAGATGTGGCTATAATTTGAACTAAACTGGACCCAATTTTTGAGGATATTTTGTATATAGCCCTCCCCCCCCCCCCCCCCCCCAAAAAAAAAGCATTAACTACATATGACCTCCATTTAAACCTTCAATTACGTAAGCAGGTCCGTATAGTGAGTATGATTCTCTATTGATATATTTGGAAACATTATGCCTGGCGGTTTTGAAGCAGATCGTTCAAGTGGCGCAGTCCTTCAGAGAGGACATACACCTAGACAGTTCATTTTTTGCTGTTTATTATTTTTCTTTAGGCAAAATAATATTTTTAACAACATTATATCTATAAATGAGGATTTCCTAACCGATTTTGGCACTTATGCAAAAAAAATCATATTATGTTTCGCTTTAAATGGAAATATGTAACAATAGAAATACCTAAATATTTAAAGTTATTATAAATTTAAACATATGCAACTAATGGAATGTAATATTTCATTATTTCATAACATAAATAGCTTTACTAAAAAAAAGCATAACATTACAAGTAATAAAAGACTTTTCATGAGAATATTTTGATGAAAAAAGTGATGTTATTATTTTATAGTAGCTGTAAATATGCAAATATATAATTAGAAGGCGGCTAGATTGCAGACAAACCTTTTTTTCATCCTTGTATGTGGGATCAATGACGTAGTATATGCCCAAACCAACTTATACGTCAGCTTTTAATCTTGCTCACGATTGCAAAATGCGCTATATGTCTACAATATGGCAGGAAAAGGTTAAAATGAACTTTTGTGAAGTTTAAAATGACAAATGTGTTAATTTCGTTAGTTAAAACATCACCAATTTTCATGTATCATCTATAAATCGTACGTTCTGGTCAATAGCAGAAAAAAATCAGGGCTACATAGATTTCAAATAATTTGGGAGTTTGTATAAGATAATTGTATTAGATTAAAAAATAACTGCATTTACAGACATAATATATTCTATGTCATACAGTTTTATGAATTTTATAGTTACATGTCGTTACAAACTTATAATTAGATGAAGACAATATACAAATAAATCAACAAAAATATTATCCCCTCATATAAATATGATTGAAAAAATCAAATAGTATATTTTATAATTCCTTTTTTAAGTATGAGTGCAGTTTTTAATGCTTGTTCTATAAAATATTATGACCCAATTTAACATTGAAATATTAACTTTATATTATTTATAGTTTTTGCATCTTTTGAAATTTGTAACTATTATATACCAATTGACTAGATGATAAATAAAACATATATAATACCCTATCAGGCAATGTAAGCCTGAAATATATTCATTATTATCAGAGATCCGAATTCCTGATGAGACACAAAAAAAGATATATTATTCAAATCTTCAGCAAAGAATGGATGATACTTTGCATTAACATAAAATTAATAAAGTTGTCACGAAAATGTTCAGGAAGGAGGTTCAAAAGGCATTTACAAAGTTATAATATTTATTTATGTGTTGGTTAAAATTTATCTTTCGGTGTTTTGGAGACCAAGGAGAATACTTCCATGCAGTTTTTGTTTAGATGGAAACTAAACTTTTCAAAAGATTAAAGACGGTTATTTGGTAAGTATACAGTAAATATGATATAATGTAAGGCTCGATTTTCCGTGCCTCAAGATCAAATAGTCTAATAAACTAATGTGATGTATACGTATTGAAGAACAATGTCATTCACTCTGTGATATTCTTATGAAGCTGTCCCATACAAAAAGGCGAGCACCCCTCTAAAAATCATAGAAAAACATTTGGTTTCGGTTAAGCATATACATTCTATTATTCCAAAAATACATTGATGTTTTTTATATAACTGATATTGATAATACATTAGGCTAAAAAATGTGTTCATAAAGTACTATCCCTCCTCATCAGCCTGACACTCCAGAATGCTAAAACGTATAATAAGTTATTATAACGAAAACACTAAGGACACGGAGAACTAATAGCTTATGGACTTTAAATCGGATTATTATCTTCGTTTTTAATTATGTATGCATATTATTTGTCTTTGTTCATTAATTGGTATTTTAAATTCGTTACATCATTGTTACAGAATTCATTAGGGTAAGAATTTTAGGTCTTTAAATGGGAAACTAATTATAAACTAGAATGTTTATTTATGTTTTATTGTAAAAAGCACAATTTTCCTATTTATTTAAGTATGTTACTTTTTGTCACTTAGATAAATAAAGGCCTTGCTGATGAGGAAAAAAATGTGATGTATTGAATATTTTATCCAATAATAAATGCAGTTTTTATTAAATCATTTTATATTAGTATTTTTTATTATTTAAAAATAAAAACCCAGTTCTTTGTTATTCTATCTTTTCATATACATGAATTTACATATATTATATATTTTTAAAGCATGTAAAGCTTTTGTACTTGCCTACATCCCGACATACAAATGTTTTCTTTTTATTAAGTACGTGTACATATATACAAAAGAGTGCAAAAAAAACTTTTTAAAGAAGGGAAAATAATTAAATTTTATATAATTAGTCTTTATATCCTTTGTTATTTTGTTGAACATAGAATATATAAATACATACATATACACATAGTCTCAGTCAGACTTTTTTTTGTATTACCTACAACGCACATACAATATTTCCTTTGCACGAATTGAATGTAGGTAATGAGATTATTATTATTATTGTTATATTTTTGCTGCTTATTACTGTTATCGTTGTTGTATATATTTTGGGAGGGGATAGGAGGCATTAAGTGTAGGTAAGGTGCCTTTTTTTGCAAAGACATTAGAAAATCAAGTCACGATGATAGGGTTATTGTTTTGATGATCACACATTCAAAAATGAAAAATATAAAAACCCACAATGAGCAAAAAAAAGGGGTATATACTCAGGGAACATAAAGACCCTACTATTTTAAAAGGTAGAATTAGGGCGCAACAAAAAAATATTATTTCAGGAATAATTTATATTTTTAAAACCAGTTATGTACCTTTACGAAACAAAAAATATTGATAACACAGGGGTTGATATAAAATTAATATTCGTGTTAAAACTAGTTTTTATATAATTGCATCCTTCAACTTTTAGTCCTCTTAGAGATAAGTACAGATAATGATTTAAAATGTTACTATTTTGTAATTTCATTTAAAGCATAACCAAAAATGAAGTTCTAAGTTGATTAAAGCTTATATATATATGTGTATATATTAGGGTTGTTCTTATTTTCAAATGTGTGAAATGTTAGCGACTTTGAGCATTTTCTGTTTCTTGGTGATAAAAGAAGACGACATACAAAGTTTGAACAAAATCGGTCAACATTACGAGGTCGCGCAACGAGGTCAAAGTTTTAAAATTTAGTAAAAATATAGTTTTCCGCAAATTTCTTCAAAATGGTGGACGTTACAGACTTCAATAATAATTATTAATTTAAAGGAAATCTAATTTATTACCAGACGTATGTTTGATGTTTTTAATAAAACAAAGTTTTCAGTAAAAACAAAGCAAGAAGGGAGTGAGTATTGTTAGCTTATTTCATAGCTTTTTTGTATCCATTAACTTCACTCGCCTGTAGAAGATGACTTGTTCGCTTCAGAGTAAAATAGTACTTTTAAGTTTAGTAAAACTTTAGATGATAAATCCAAAAATGACCTTAGTTGCATTCTATCAATTCAGAATTCAGTACAATCTGAGTTTACATCATATGATTCAGAGCCTGTATTGACCTATAAGAAATCGATTATGAAAAAAATAAAATAATATTTGTTTCTTAGATTTGCGTCAAGGTATCCTCTCAAAATTTTACTTTATCTCTGACGCATACATAATCCATTATATGCGTCATTTTGTACGCGAGATAGGCTTTTTTAATGTACATATAACTCTCTACTTATTAAATTGACATGATTTAGTATACCAAAATATTAAAGCTGGTTAACCAAGCTTTCATTTGATATATTTTGTGTTCTAAAAATCGCTATACTTTAAGAGATATAAGCAAATACGTACTCTCCCCCAAAAATTGATCTTTTGATATGAGAATATACGATTACCATTTGGTAACGGCAGTTAGTGTAACCTGGATAGGAAGAAAAAAAGAAGGGAGAGGAGTGAGGACAAAATACTCCCTCCCTTCTCTTTCTATCCAGGTAACACTAACAGAGTTACCAGATGGTAATCGTATATTCTCATATCAAAAGATCATTTTTGGGGGAGAGTACGTATTTGCTTATATCTCTTAAAGTATAGCGATTTTTAGAACACAAAATATATCAAATGAAAGCTTGGTTAACCAGCTTTAATATTTTGGTATACTAAATCATGCAATTTAATAAGTAGAGAGTAATATGCCCATTAAAAAAGCCTATCTCGCGTACAAAATGACGCATATAATGGATTATGTATGCGTCAGAGATAAAGTAAAATTTTGAGAGGATACCTTGACGCAAATCTAAGAAACATTATTATTATTTTTTTTCATAATCGATTTCTTATAGGTCAATACAGGCTCTGAATCATATGATGTAAACTCAGATTGTACTGAATTCTGAATTGATAGAATGCAACCAAGGTCATTTTTGGATTTATCATCTAAAGTTTTACTAAACTTAAAAGTACTATTTTACTCTGAAGCGAACAAGTCATCTTCTACAGGCGAGTGAAGTTAATTGATACAAAAAAGCTATGAAATAAGCTAACAATACTCACTCCCTTTCTTGCTTTGTTTTTACTGAAAACTTTGTTTTATTAAAAACATCAAACATACGTCTGGTAGTAAATTAGATTTCCTTTAAATTAATAATTATTATTGAAGTCTGTAACGTCCACCATTTTGAAGAAATTTGCGGAAAACTATATTTTTACTAAATTTTAAAACTTTGACCTCGTTGCGCGACCTCGTAATGTTGACCGATTTTGTTCAAACTTTGTATGTCGTCTTCTTTTATCACCAAGAAACAGAAAATGCTCAAAGTCGCTAACATTTCAAACATTAAAAATAAGAACACCCTATTATATATATAAATGTATATATATATATATATGCCTTGTATAACTTTATTTCAATCAAACATTTATTTAAATAATTGGTTTATACATTCGCAATGGGTCAAATATGTAATAAGGTTCAAATTTCTTGTAAAATCATTTTTTGTGGGGGGGAGGCTGGCTGTAACTTAAGCAGATCGAAATGTCTATATGTAAATATGTACTTTTTGCTGTTATAAAATGTTATTTATTTTTTCAAAGAAATATAAAAGCAGTCATGGATTAGGGCGTGTCAAAAATTTGTTTGAGGATGCATAATTGGAATAAATTATTGTTTCATTGTCAAAGAAGTATATAGAAGCAGTCATGAGATTAGGACACTCTGAAAATTTTGTTACAGGATTAATCATTTAAATTATTACTTTTTATCGATATGATGTAATTTTACCAAAATAAAAATATCACGTGATAAAATATTTTTGAAGTTTTTTATATTTGCCATAGAATAATATAGAATGTATTTTTTTTTATTTCTCTAAAATTGGTTTCAAGGTTAGCAATAGTAAAAATTATATATTTTCATTGTGATTGATATTAT
>CP045904.1:17842169-17882169 GCA_013387185.1 Caligus rogercresseyi
CAATAAAATAACGTTGTCTCAAGCTGTCAGTCTTTATTTGACTTAGATTTCCATACAGAGAAAAACTTTTTTTCTGCCTAATTGGTTCGGTAGAATTGCATCCAACAGGATATAATACCATTATAGCATTAAATTAGTCACTCGAACTAGGATTTGATCAATGAGGTTGACCTAAATTCCCTTCCCTTCAGGGTTTCTGCACCCCAAAAATTGAGAGTTAAACACACCTTAACACACACCTATCGGATCGAGTTTGATTTGTTTTTCTGTTTAATAGAACTTAAAGTGGCCTAATCCAGTATTCCAAGAAGTAACGAACCTTTCCTCACTGACGTTAAAATAGTTCAACTAACTCTGGCTCAACTTAAGTATGTAGACTCCATCGACCCCACCAATGTGAACAGCTCAAAAGCACGTCAGGATATAGGTACAAGCTTTTATGCAAATCACGTCGATTAATCTTTTTTACATAACTCCAATATATTCATGTTTGTTTATTAAATAAATAAAAAGTGTCAAATCTAATAAAATGATTCCTTCCAGAAAACTTTTCATGAAAAATACAAGGCGGGTCGCTTTTATATATACAGATAAAAAGTCTTTTTTTCGTACATTAACTACTACTCTCTAAGATAAAACATTCAAAAATCCAATTTCTAAGCATTTTAGTAGAAAATAGTAGCAACTAATTGTTGGGTGTGACTGAAATAAACCTTATCTAGTCGATGTGTACGGAATTGCCTCATATACGTACATACACGCAGATGATCACCTCTCCATTATTTTTTTCAGAGCATAACCCAATTCTATCTAATAATAGATAACAATAAAAGTAACAACAAGGAGACCTACCTGTGTTTTTATTTTGACATGCATAGTTCTCTTTATTCTGTTTCTCTCTCTCTCTCTCTCTTTCTAATGTCACTCTAATTATTCATGTGTGTTGCTAACACCTCATATGTGTGTATAGATATGATTTTGTCCTTTAATGCTTAATTAATGTTAAAACAAAATAAATATATGGTTCTATAAATAAAGTGGCGTTTCAACTCTCTCTATCTTGATATGATGTTGCGTCCAAAGATAATAGATAATCAAGATGCGCAGAACGCAATGTTTAGATTCCTCTGATTAGAAAAAAAAAACTGAAACCGTCACAGATGACGTCACAGTAGCTATTTGTTATTAATAAAATCAAAAGTACATTTAAAAACATGATTATTTCAATTTCGGGACGAAGGTGGTCCTGGTGGACCCTTGGTTGAAGCCAGGGAGCTCTTCGGCGAAGGCGGAGCTGCAGAGGACGGCCACGTTGCTCCGGACCTCAGAGGAGTCCCGTGCGGTGTTCATGACTTCCACTTCCTCCCTGATGCTGAAGCTGTGCGTCCCCCGGGTGACTCGGGCGGGAGGGAGCCTCCGGACGTTATTCCTTTGAGAGCCTTTACGTTCTTAGCTTCGTTGTCCTAGAGGTATTAGATGTACAGGCAATCGTAGCTGTGATGACGTCACATTTTTTTATTGAAATATACTTCTTTGTTTACATGAGTTCTGCCCCCCCCCCCTGTGTTGCGTCTATTATAGATCTTTAAAAACATAATTATTCCTTTTTTGGCACTTACACAACGTGATTCTTATACGAAGTATCGCTCTTAATTAGCTTTTTCTTGTACTTGGATAGCATTGGGAGAACCTGCTATAGATCTACTCATGTTTGGACTTGTGAGAGCTGACCGGCTTTGTTTATTCGACCTACTCTAGACCTCTCCTCCAAAGTCGTGGTAATGCAGGAAAGGATTATGAGGAGCATCTACAGAACCCTCTAAAAACATGTCTCAATCAATTGGCTGTCAACAACTGTGAGTTTTCGATGCCCCTGAGAGATGTATTCATTATACCAGGTGCTTGGATTCGTCCATGATTCTTACAAGAATAACTCGACTCCTCTGGTCTGAACTGAGTCTGTGGTATCATATTTGTTTAATATGATGTTATTTTTATATGTAAGAAATATATGTATATTTGAATATAATCATTCAACAAGGGCTCTGTTGTTTGGCACATTAACATTTGATAGTACCTCATGGTTTCGACAAGAGACCCTGTCAAATTGACTTAAGCGAAGGAAGACGCTCCCGGCACCCGATTTCACAGCACAGCGACATCTATTGGCAGAGAAGGCTAACTTGAAATATGTATTAGTATTTAGCTCATTTTGCATCTTAAAGAAGCACTCAGAGATGCTTGTTCCTTTTGGCATTTCCAACAACTCCACAAAGTTTCATCCGAATCCGTTCCGTATTTTTTAGTTATCCTGCTAACAAACAACCAACAAACCAACGCCAGTGAAAACAATACCTCCTTCGGCGGAGATAAAAAGAGTCTCTTAGTCTCTAGGAAAGTTGTAAGTAAAATATCAATACAAATGAATTGCTAAAACAAATTCAATGAGTTCTACCTTACGGCTCCAAATAAGATTATTAGTATTATTATCTCTCACACGCAACTGAAATGCAAACCTGTAATAAATATAATTGTTTTTTAAATAAGTTAGTGTTTCACATCCGGTTTATTGTTTTTTTTTTCTTCTTAATTTGGATAGAGCTTTTGTTACAGCTAGTAAATACATATAATATTTTATGTTCTCTTAAAAAAAAAAAAATATATATATATACAATATATTGACAATATCTAGGCCACAAAAATGTTGTAGGCTATTCTGGTTATTTATAAAACAGGAACTACGTTTCCCTGGGTTAGAAGAGCTTTTTGTTTTTTTTCGTTTTTTTTAACACCTCAAAGACTTTAATTTGATGTTATCAGCCTTTGTAATCATTTGCTTTTTACATGAAGTGCTAGATAAACTACCAATTAAGCTTCAGTCGGCCTTATATATATATATATCTATATATATATATATATATATATATATATATACTTCCAATTGTTAAAGCTTTAACTCTTAAAAGGGTACCTCAGTACGTTACAAAAATACTTATAATCATATCCCAAATCCCTAGATCTCAATCAAATATATTAATGGCCTTTTATTGTTTGGCAAAACAGGTTTTTAAGCTGATAAATAACATTCCATAGAATACAAGAGCTTTTATTATTTTTTCACATAACTTTTATTTTGGCTTCAAATACATTATCCAATGAAAATAAATGTATAAAAAAATATGAAATGTATCAAAAATGGAAATAAAAATTACAACCCAAACTAACACTTTTTATGCCTAAAAAAATAGTACAACTCTGTTTGTACCAAAAGCATATGTGCGGTACCAATTCGTTTGCATAATATATATTGATATTTTTATTTATATTCTTATGACAAGTCCAAATAAACCAAAAATAAGATATACAGACTTTTTGCGGGGGAAATCGTCAGGGACGATTGTACACTATTTTTGTATGTGGCATCTCTTTATTTTTGTTATTGATCTATATGAAATTTTATATAACGTTGGTTTGTTTGTTGGTTGGTTGGTTGATTTGTTGTCAGCAGGATAACTCATAAGTGCGGAACAGATTCGGATGAAACTTTGTGGAGTTGTTGGAAATGCCAAAAGGAACAAGTGATTAAATTTTGCATCTCTGAGTGCTTCTTTAAGATGCAAAATGAGCTAAATACTAATAAATATTTAAAGTTAGCCTACTCTGCCAATAGATGTCGCTGTGCTGTGCTCTCCTCTTTGATGACGTCAGTTTCTTTTCTTTTCCATGTACCTTTAGAGTGTAAACAATAAAGGAGCAGTATGTAGAGTTAAGTGACAGTGCGTATAGGGTTGGAAATGACAAAAAGACCAAGAGATTCATTTGGTGGGGATCGGCAGAGGTTGCACTCTCTGAGTCCTCTAGTTATTTTTTGCTACTTATAGAGTTTTCCTTCTTAACATAGGTATTTGATAAGACTTTTTCCCTCCACTTAAAAATAAATATTTATCTTCAAGTAGTTCTCTGAGAATGAATTATAAGATGAATTGATTATTTTCATCATGTCATTAATTGAAATCAAATATTTGTTCTTGTTGAATAGGGTGAGAGGGATTTTTTTGAGTGTCCCCTTTTTTCTCATGGTAGACTCGGATTTAATAAGGAAATAGTGTACAACCTAAATAAATACGAACATTTGAGGAAATTGTAAGAACAGGGGACTTTTTTTTCAAAGAATAAGAGTGAATGTAATAAAATTATGTTGTTACATATGTTTTTTTCTGTCATCACTTCTAGAGAATTGATTTGTTTTGTACAAAGGTTAAATTGTAACAAAAAATTACTTGTTCCATAAAAATGTTATCTTTATTACATGGCAAAGAGGTTGCAACATAAAAAGGCTTAATTCGTTCAATACAGGGATGCTTGTAACCACAAGGGAAACAGAAAAAAAACCTCCAAAGCCACTCGTGACGTACCAAAACACCTTCAAAAGAGAAAAATCTGGGATGTTGGGTCTGGAGTTATTGGGTAGCCAATCAAATCAATCTGAGAGTGATCCCTTGACTTCTGAAGTTCTCTATCGGTCAATCTCATGTATTACGTATGGGTATGACCTGATACCATTCTTCATGTACTATCGTGTAGGGCTCAGGGGATCGTACCTTATCTCCAGGTGTCAGACTCTGTGTGGTACACTCTTTCGCACTTTCTTTGTAGCCATCTTAAGCACAAGTATTCAAAGATAAAACCATAAGGCAATGCAGAGCTCCAGTAAGCCCTCAGGGTGGAGATGAGAGCCATATTGAACTCAGTGTCTCAGGATGTTATAATAACTTTATGCCAGTCCTGATGAAATGCACCGAATTAAATGAGTCCCAACTTGAAGCATGTGTGGTCACGACTCTTAGAGACTTAAGATCACACTCCTTAGGATCTAAGAGTCAACCAGATCGTACAGATCTCCTCTCCTCAGTCCCGAGGTCTGTATAATAAGGTCTGGGCAATACAAAACAAACTGAAGCAGTGTAACTACCCATGACGTCACCGGAGAACGAATATCTATCTATCTATCTATGTATCTATCTATCTATCTATATATCTATATATATCTATCATATATATTATATATATATATATATATATATAATATATATTATATATATATATAGATATATAATATATATATATATATAGATAGATCATAGATAGATAGATATAGATAGATAGATAGATAGATATATAGATAGATATAGATAGATAGATAGATAGATAGACAGTCTATAGATCTATTCTAGATATCTATCTTATATATTAGATAGATCTAGATAGATAGTCTTTAGATAGATAGAGATAGATAGATAGATAGATAGATAGATAGATAGATAGATAGACAGATAGATATTCGTTCTCCGGTGGCGTCACTGAAAGTTACACTGCTACATGTTTGTTTTTGTATTGCCCAGACCTTATTATAAAGACCTTGCACTGTCCTTTGTATATGTATGTTTCTTGAATAATAAATCAATCTTCTTCAAAATCATACATAGCACCTGGGAAAATCCAATCATTTTAAATTTTGAATATGATACGATACATATAACCAACTAGGTATAAGCCAAATTTTATTTCATTCATACCAAAATTGAAATGAAATGAGGCCTAATGAAATTCGTGGTCCTTTTTATTTTGTTGTTAGTGGGTCTTGGAAAATTAATTTGCTTTTTATTCAAAGTCCTTTTTGATTATATAAGGATGTTGTTTGGGGAAAAATGTTCTAAAATTTCGTAAGGTCAAAACTTCCGATTAGTTATTAAACTCCTCTTTGGCAGTTGAAAGCGAGTTCCTAGGATTAGTTTTTTTGTCATTAATGAAATTGTCATAAACACTAAAGTATAAGACAAGAAAACTCTTCATAGAGATAAAAACAATTTTGAATACTACGTATTAACGGTTAGGAATTCAGCAAATAAAATAAACAAAGACTCACAAGGTATTAAATGAAAAATGCTTTTTGATGCATGTGGTGAAAAATGTAATGAAATAAGGGTATATTTTTTACATTGAATAAAATATAGATTTATTACCTCCGCCGAAGGAGGTATTGTTTTCACTGGCGTTGGTTTGTTGTGTCAGCAGGATAACTCAAAAAGTACCGAACGGATTCGGATGAACTTTGTGGAGTTGTTAGAAGTGCCAAAAGAACAAGTGATAAATTTGGCATCTCTTGAGTGCAGAATTAAGATGCAAATGAGCTAAATACTAATAAATATTTCAAGTTGGCCTACTCTGCCAATAGATGTCGCTGTGCTGTGAAATCGGGTGACGGAGCGTCTTCCTCTCGGAATTTCCGTCGAGGGAACCCTCCCCCGTCCCTCTACTCGCCCCAGTCGTGAAAATCCGTCTCAGAAGGCTCATAAGGACCCCTGACAGCGGAGGTTTGCACTCTCTGAGTGTATATATGCCTCTAGTTATATATGAAAACGATTTTTACAATACAGTTTAAATAATACCTTTAGATAGAGTATAAAAAGCGTAGTAAAAATTCCAATCAAACTATTAATATGTCTTGTGTTATGAAGGATAAAGAAAAAGAAGGACTGGATCAGTTTGACAGATTATTCTCCTAACCAATTACTTAAATATTTTTGAAAGGAGTTTTATAACTAACTGGATATTTTGATCGGAAGTAGTTCTACATATTTTACCCGAGGAAAAAAAGGATTTTAGATTGCAGAAAATTTATTTTATGTCATGTTCAACTCTCAATGTTGGGGCGCAGGTTCGAATCCCGAGAGAGGATAGTCATTTTTGAAGATCCTAGGTTCGATAGACTAATTTTAATGCTTAAGTTCGTTATATCTGAGGATACCGAACTTCCTGGAGCTGGCCGAACAAGCCTCAGTTATAACGAACCTAAGTTCATTATATTTGAGGCTACCGAACCTTTTTCCATGACCGAACAAGCCCCGAATATAACGAACCTAAGTTCGTTATATTTAAGGCTACCGAAACCCGAATTATGAGCTGCTGCGGATCATGCGGTTTGAACTCATGCGTGAGGTGCAGCAGAGGAGACGCAGACCAAGATCTCTGACTTCTTCAAGGCTGGCCCCTCCCCAGCCGAGGAGAGGTCTAGGACAGAGTCTGAGACCCGCAGTGTGTCTGTGACTTCGACCTTCTCCACTAATCTGCCAAATGTGTCCAGCGGCAGTTCGTCGTCACTCCTGCAGGATATACCTTACACTCCAAAGCCCCCCTTTAACGAACTTCGGATTTAACGACTTTCGGATATAACGACCCTGCCCTCCCACCATATAGTTCGTTATATCGAGGGTTTACTGTATTTATATCCTGTCAGATGCAATTCTATCGAACCAATTAGGCAAAAATTAAGACAACTCTACACTATACGCCAATCTTCATGGTTAACTGATAAGCTCAAGTGAACGCTCACAACCCGTCCTTGCAATAAGGGGGTATAATGATCAAATAATGCCGAGGATGAAGGTTCAAAGCATTAAGAAAGAATTATATTTATGTTCAAAGACAGAATTACCATGACACAACTTGATTTTAATCCTATAATGACTAATTATTTATTTCAAAGGATGCAATTCTTTCTGATGATTTAAGGAAATGAAGATACATAGAATCTAATTTCCCCATGACTACTAGCACAAATATATGGTACATACAACAACATGCTCATTTTCTCTCATATTTATTTACTTTGCCCTCTTCTCTTTTTCAATATTTTCACGCCATTAACTATAAATAATTTATTGCAACAAGAAGAAAGACCACAACTGCATTAATTATTTCTAACGTTTCCTTTTTAAGAGGAGGAAAACTACATTTCAAATATAAAACATTCCGCATAATATAATGAGCTACTTCATATACAAGTCATCCAATGCAGTCTTCTGAAGAGGTCATTAAGACCAATAAATACATAATCTGATACTTGGCCATGCTGTAATAGCTTCTTGTAGTGATATTCTTATTAAGGACAACAGTTTTCTCCAACGTGATAAGTGGAAAACTACGAATAGTGAATATTAGCTTTTTTAAAAATCAATTGGCATTATAAAATAGGAATCGTCTGCTGAGGGGTGAACAACAGTTCAGAGACAAGAATTAAATCCTTTAAAAACATTGTCTGTCCATATGGTTTTTAATCAAAGCTATTTACTAGTCCATTGAATGCCGTAATATGACATGGAACATCCCCAAACTTTAGACATACGGATTCATTACCTCCTGTGGATCATTTGGCATAAAACATGTTAAAAATACAATCAACAGCATGAAGTGAAATACAAAACCTGGACTGGATAATATACTTTGTCTTGCGTAAAATATTTGCCTGATTGTTTTCTGAGCGGTTGAAAAGTCTTTATAATGCTATTTACAATTCTGGTTACACCCCATTGATTTGGAGAAAGGCGAAAGTCGTCTTTATTCCCAAGCAGGAAAAGATGATTACTCTGATGCCAAGACCTTTCGCCCGATAACACTAACAAACGTGGCCTTAAAAATTCTCGAGCGTATGGTGCTTTGGAAAATTCAGGAAAACTCTAACATTGTTTTACTAGACCAGTTTTCATTTACTAAGGGCAAATCTACAGACACAGCAATTAGTAATTAGTGGACTGCTGTGAAAGCAGTTTCTACAGAAAGGAGGAGGCTTTGTAACCTTCCTTGATATACAGGGTGCCTTTGACAGAATTAATTTCAATCACATAATCGATGCCATGAAGAAGTATGGGTTTAGATAAAATTACAACTCGTTGGTATAATAACCTTCTGAGTGTAGAATAGTTATCGCCCAGCTTGATGGAGAGTATGCATCAACGATTCCGACAAAGGCTGCCCACAGGAGGAATTTATCTGCACTAGCCTGGAACCTTGCTTTTCAAGAAGCTTTAGAATGCTTTAGAAAACCAATATATAAATTGAATATGCTGAAAATCTAGCTTTATGTATTAAAGGAGCTGATCGTCAAACGTTAGTGCAACTTATACAAGAAGCCCTTGATAAGCTATCTCTTTGGGCATCAAGTAGAGACATGATTTCAGTGCTTGTAAATCTAAGTGCATGCTCTTCTAAAAAAAGGATCAATGTTTGTCCTTAATATAAATGGAACTGTGATTGAGAGAGTCACTCATTCAAGTATCTCGGGATTGTCATAGACTCCAAACTTAAGTGGAACGAGCATTTGAATAACTGCAAAAAGCAAAAAGAAGTACTTCTCATTAAAGACGTTCATCGGTCAAGACTGGGGGTTCAGTCCACTCAGGTCTAAGTGGATCTATGAGACCTATGTCAGATCGGTTGTGAGCTACGGAGCCATTGTTTTTGCACAAAGGTTGCACTCGTGTGAATTTCTGTGAAACGAACTTCGAAAAGTGCAGAGACTAGGTCTACTGAGCATTACTGGAGCCATGAAGTCAACCCCGACTGCTACAATGGAAGTTATGTGTGGGTTCATCCCGCTACACCTATATTTAATTGAACGTGCCTGCTTATCAAGAATACGTACAAAAATGGACAACCCTCTAAGGTGGCTCAGTCATCCAAACAGTGGACACTAGTGTTGTTCATCGGGCGCGATTTTCGAGCCCGAGCCGCCCGAAAGACTAATAATTGAGCCCGAGCCCGGCCCAAGACCGATTAGTTTGATATGCGCCCGACTTGCGCCCGCCCGACCATTGGGAAAATATATTAATAGAAAGAAATCCAATTCAACAGATCCGAGAAAAAGTGAAGACTTGTTTTTTAGAAAGAGGTCTGAGGAAAAAAGTGAAGACGTTTTCTTTTAGAAAGAGGTCATTTAAAAAAAAATAGAATTTTTTTTAAAACTCAAATTTTTTTGCGCCCGGAGCCCGGCCCGGCCCTCTGGATGGCTACATAGCCAAATATAGTATCCCTACCCCTGGACCTAGCACTGAGTTTTGGTCCAACAGACTTGAATATTAAATAGTTAATAATAGGGATATAACTCACTATGATCTCGTTGGATATACAGATGGTTCTAATATTAATGGGCAGACAGGTGCATGATGGATACTAACGGAGCGATACATGGTGATAGAAGAACGGTCCCTAAAGCTTGATAAAACCAATACAGTATTCCAGGCGGAGGTTGAAGCTATCAGAAACCTTGCAACAAATATGCTAGCTTCTAAAACAATGGGCAGAAAATCCAAATTCTTTCGGATAGTCTCTCAGCTATAAAAAGCTTGGATTTAAGACCAGGCTCAACGGTAAATAAAGACATCCTCAACTGTAAAGTCGCTCTCGAAAAACCTCAGTGCAACATCACATTGGGTTGGATAAAGGGCCACAATGATAGTACGGCAACGAGTTCGCAGATTTTCTAGCGAAGGAAGGAGCTTTAAAAGGATTGCCTGTCAATGTCCCAATTTCTATGTGTCAATGCAAGGGTGCCGTACGTGAGAGCAGCATGAATTTTTGGAAAAAAGACTGGCGAAACCTAAAAACTTGCCGACATTCTAAGATGTTTATTGGAGAGCCAATTTTAAAGAATAAAATTTATAAATTCAAAAGACACCAAATCATGAATATTGTGGCCATTGTTAGCGGCCATATTGGCCTTAACAGTCACCTATTCAAGATAGGAAAGTTCAACTTGTCGTCTCTGCAAGGAGGATGAGGAAACGCCGATTCATCTCATTTTTCACTGTGCCCGCACCGTAAAGGAGATGTACCAGCTCGATGAGGAGTCCAAAGCTAAAAATACACCAATGGAATTCAAATTATTCAATAATAAAGATCTTAGCTCCTAAGTAAGCTTTTACCGGCTGATACCGGATTAAGTTCCGGTGGGGTGGGTTTGCCTAGGAGTTAAACAAACATTAAAAAAATTAAGTTTTGTTATACTTATAATGCTTTTGTCAAAGTGGAAAGAAGAAAAAGAAAAACATATTTCCCTAATCAACCTTTACATAAATACCATATATAAAAACTTTATTCTAAATTATACAGTCCGCCAAAAGAACACCAATAAATCAATCAAACTTTACGAAGCAATGATATAAAATACTTTGATCATAAGACTCTGTTTGTTTGTCTCGAGTTCAAAGGACCTGATCTTTCTTGCTCCGGAGATGTCGTACTTGATAGCGAAGTATTGAAGTTATTTATTTTATTATAATATATAATGAAGTAATTTTCATGATATAATAATCTGAAAATGGGGAATAGTCGACAGATATAGAATAGAAATAAACTTTTTCCTTTAATTTATGATTTGTATATTGTGTTTGGCAGCTGAAAACGAGTTCCATAGGAATAGTTTGTTTGTCATCAATAAATTGTCAAAAACACTTCATAAGTAGCTAAATTATATGACAGGAAATTCTTCATACAGATAAAATCAATTTTGAATACTCAGCCTGAATGGTTAGGAATGCAGCAAAAAAAAAAAAAAGTTTCAAACGATAAAAGGTGAAATTAGAGTCTTTTAAAACCCTTACTAATGAATTTAATATGTCAATTATGATAAAATATCAATCTTAGTTTAATAATACATTCTCCATTTCTATAATATCAGTTAATTTCCTGAGAGTTGGGCTTCGTTTTGTCAAATGTTTTTGAAAATATATTTATACATATATAAAGAGAACTGTAAAGTGACTTGCTAACTACAAATATACTGCTGCTAATCTATCATGATGACTGTAGGAGTTGCATTGGAACTTGAAAATCATTTTTGCCACTCAATCGCGATCAAATCAAAAGTTTTTTTTAATCGCCTTCAGACTGGCTCATTTCAACATCCTCTCCTATGTGGAAGCCTATGAGATTGAGCATTTGATCTCTACGGTTCAGAGGATCCTTTATGCCTCGAGAGTAAACGGTGGGGGATTCCCTTTGGGTCTTCATCGTGTGGTCTCAAGAAACATAGAGATCTTGCGCTCGGTATAGAACACTTTCAATTAAAATGCACGGACATCATCAACGATGTCCCCACTCCCCAACGATGTACTGTGCTTGAAGGAGAGTTGATGGAGCTTCACACCTCTGAATTCTGCCCTGGACGGCTCCTTAGTGTATTTGTTTATTTTTATTACAACCTCATTTTTTATCATACTTAAATCCTTTCTTATATTTACCTGTTTTCATGTTTTAATCCATAGGATTACATTATTTTTATTGCATACTATTTTGTAATGTGAATTTTAATGTAATACATTAAAGAAAAAAAAAGGTTTTTTATTCCAAAGAAAGTACATCCTCCTTATCTTTTGGCATCCTTATTTTTTTTTTGAAGGCTCATGAACACAACTGCTTGCCTTTTCTAAATCCATACTGTGTATCCAGGAACACACCTTCTAAGACTTGTTTCAATCTATCTGTCCGGCATCCACTATTTTTGTTTACTCCTTGTTTTAGTGCGATTATTGTTCTCCAATTTTTATATGTCTTTATTTTCTTTAGAGAGAGTTTTATCAAGTTTGTTTTGGTTCATTATTAGGTTCATCCCCTTATACTCAGTCATTAAAAAAGTTTACCAGAGTCTCAGCTAATGCAGGAAATGCTTTTTGTAATTGTAAGGCTGTAATTCCTAATAGTCCATAAGCTCTTAAGTAAACCCTCAGACTTGGAATACTTTTTCTACTTTAGCAAGGTCTTCTTGTGTTGAAAAAGAAACTCCTTTGATGAGTAAAGATCCTGCTAATGTTTTTTCACTATTTCTGTGAGCATTACCTCCGCCGAAGGAGGTATTGTTTTCACTGGCGTTGGTTTGTGGTTTGTTTGTTTGTTGGTTTGTCAGCAGGATAACTCAAAAAGTACCGAACGGATTCGGATGCAACTTTGTGTAGTAGTTAGAAGTACTAAAAGGAACAAGTGATTAATTTTGGCATCTCTGAGTGCAGAATTAAGATGCAAAATGAGCTAAATACTAATAATATTTCAAGTTAGCCAACTCTGCCAATAGATGTCGCTGTGCTGATAAATCGGGTGCCGGGAGCGTCTTCTCTCGGATTTCCGTCTAGGGGAACCCTCCCCCGTCCCTTTACGCCGCCCCAGTCGTTAAAAATCCGCCTCGGAAGGCTCATAAGGACCCCGTGACGGCGGAGGTTTGCACTCTCTGAGTGTATATATGCCTCTAGTTTAATATGCTTTTAATTTTTTGTTTAAATGTGACTTATCTATGAAAGGTAAGAGAGGGTAGTGTGTAAATACATACAACAGGCCAAAGGGGGCAAATAGCTAAAATCACAAATATTTTTTTAGATTCTAAGTAATATAACTTTATGACGTTAGTGATATGATTTAAAGCTTCTGATACTTAATCTATTGATTGAAAGTAAAACAAAGGGAGTTCGATAGCCATGAATAGTCCTTGTGCATGCTGGTGTGTTCAACTCTCAATGTTGAGAGACCGGGTTCGAATCCCGAGAGAGAAATGGTAATTTTTTATCTACCTCATTGATAATCCTAAGTCAATAGTCTAATTTTAATGCTAGTATGCTTATCTATATCCAGTAGGATGCAATTCTATCGTACCAAAAAGGCACAAAAAACACCCTCTATAGATATACTTCTATTCATTTCCTGCGACGATATTGGCAACCTATCAAACTATCTGCTAAAAAAGGCATTCAAACCATAAATAGGTACGTCATAGCAATTATCATGTGACATATACAGGCAATATATGTTCCTTTTCTATTGACACCACCGACATTACTTGCAACTAGGGAAGACGGAATATCTGGGATCAGGAAAAAGTATTATTTTCCATTAGATGAACTTGTTTTTTTGAATTATATCTGAGTAGATGGAAAGGATGTGACGAGGAGTCACATGTTGTTGTTGTTTTTTACAATATGATCATGATCAGTACACATAATTTCAAAATGTCATTCAAGTAATGCTCTGCCTTACAACATTATATGAATCGCATATTAAAAATTATATATTTTTGGAAATAAATTATTTATTTTTTGTCAATTCTTGTAAGCATTAAAGTAGTTTTGTTAATTCCTAAAAAATACTTTCTGAGTCGAACTAACACCTTATAAAAAGGAAACAATATTTTATCGTCCGCTTCAGTTATAAGACAATGCCTAAAATGAAAGATATTTATTTTAATTAATCAATCATAATTCCAGGAGTCCTGGGTCACGTGACATAAAAAGTATTATTTTTTAAGTGCCACAATAAGAAGGATGCGAAGAAAGAAGAAGTTTGCATAGCACTTATTTTTGCATTTGTATAGTATCTACATACATTCAATGTTCTTAAATAATTAATTATAAAAAAAGTTGTTGAACAAAAACTTTTTATTATGATTTGTGCAAACTCGTATGTATAAACAAAGTTTGGTGTATACCTTACACAAAACCAGTACGAGGTCTACGAACGAAACAAGGAGTCATGAGACGATGCATGAAGCTCAAAATAAGATAGGGAGAGGGAAATCATCTATTACGACCTCGATCTCGATATAGTCTCCTGTTTTGCCAAAAGGCTTACAAGAATCCACTCATTGTATGAAGCCCGTTATCAATAAATATAATTTCATGGTAGTTCTGAAGGCTCGCCAATGAACACATTATTGCCAGTTGACAACTCATGGTTCTTCTTCATGTGTTTACCTTCTATTCGGGGCGAGAAAGACAGATACACAATTAAAAAAAGGCTGTCCTTCCCTGAATATATAAGATGCTTATTTATTGTCCTTTATTAGAATATATTATGTTGTCATCAAAACAGAAAAGCAATATTAACTATAGTCATAACTCAGAGAGTGGTACCTCCGCCGATCCCCACAACATTCTCACAACTTCCTACTTTCCACGCCCGATTTTCTATCTCTAACATTATTTCCTCTCTGTTACTCTTTGGCATATTAAAAAAGCACTCCAGGGACGGGAAGAGGAAGAGTTTAGCTACGTTCACTGGGTTAACATAGTCCTGAGCTTATATTATGAACAATAAAATACGTCAATAATATTTTTTTGCGTTTGTCTTTCCTACTCCCTGAATAAGAAGCCCATTTCTTTAGATTTTGCTCATTTTGCATATTAAAAATCACTTAGAGATTGCCAACATTTACTCACTTGTTTTTTTGGCATTTCCAACCCATCCAAAGATTTCACGCATCCTTCGTCTTTTGAGTTATCTTCTGACAAACAAACCAAAACAACGCCAGTGAGAACATACCTCCTTCGTCGGAGGAAATCTATAACCCGGAGTATTTACAGAAAAAAAATACATAATACACATTATAGTATATTTTTATTATAATATTGTCATAGACTAATAGTCATTCCAGTATTCAAACATGTTTTTAAGTATATATATTCTATATGCATCGTTTCTTCATCACAAGCTTACAAGTGAAGGAAGGCCTTTTTGCATAACCTCGACGGCTATTTTTAACATCCAAGTTTGTTTTATTGCAAACAATCACGTATTATTTACTCATCTTATGCAGGATGGCCCTGCTGACTTGTTACTAGTTGGTTTAGTCAGGGATAGGAGGAAAAGTAGGATAAAAGAATCCAAGAGGCATGTTTGCTATGAAAGGCGAACACACCTGATTCTATATATTCCCTTTTGTAAATAGTGTCTTCTTTACTGATCCAACATTTTATAATTTGCGATAAAAAGATGAGGGATGGATCAGAAAAGAAAGGAAAACTAAATGGCTAGAGATGCTTCAAACCAAAACATCATAATCACAGCAATGGTAATAAATATGTATTTTATAGTTTTATATATATTTTTTATTTTTTTTGCCTTTATGGTTCGATGAATAGCATCCACAGGACATAAATAAGCATTATAGCATTAAATTAATCTATCAATCTAGGATCTTATCAATGAGGTAGACCAAAAATGACCATCCCCTCTCGGGATTCGAACCTGCGCCCCCAACATTGAGAGTTGAACACGCCTTAACACGCACGGCTATCGAGCTCACTTCACTGTTTTTTATATTTTCTATTACCTTCGACCCTTTTTATTATAGAAACATAATAATTCAAAGCTGTTTAATTGAATACAATGAAGATATAGAAGGAACACAAAGTTTGAGTCCTTTTTTTAAAGCCAATTGTATCGACATTCTAATAGACAACAGAGTGACAGGTAAGAAGTGTGAGCGTCTGCATATATGAAAGCCAAAGGATAGGAAACCTTTCAGAGATAGAACTTGAACAGGTTTTCTCAGTCGATTTATTTAAAATCCGTTTCACCACATACATCACTTTCTTTTGTTTTAAAACTTTTATCATAATCAAATATATACAATTTTATTTAGTTGTTTCACATATATCTTCTTCTTCTAGGAATATCATGAAACTTTGCCTTAATGTCCAATATGTAAAATACTATTTTTTACCTATGTAAAGTTAACTTAGAATAAAACAAAGACGTTAATATAAATCTATAAATTATTTTTGTTCCGAAACTATATAAAAAGAATATGGTTCATTACCTCCGCCGAAGGAGGTATTGTTTCACTGGCGTTTGTTTTGTTTTTCAGCAGGATAACTCAAAAAGTACTGAAGGATTTGGATGAAATTTTGTGGAGTTGTTGGAAGGGTCAAAAGGAAGAAGTGATTAAATTTTGGCATCTTTGAGTGCAGAATTAAGGCACCAAATGAGCTAATACTACTAAATTTTCCAAGTTAGCCTACTCTGCCAATAGATGTCGCTGTGCTGTGAAATTGGGTGCCGGGAGCGTGTCCTCTCGGAATTTCCGTCTAGGGGAACCCTCCCCCGTTCTCTACGCCTCCCCAGTCGTGAAAAACCGCCTCGGAAGGCTCATGACGGCGGAGGTTTGCACTCTCTGAGTGTATATATGCCTCTAGTTATATTTTAGTTTTGAGTAAATATTTTATAGACAAATAAGAATGGGCTATGTATAAAATAGACAAAAACTACTTCGTTTTCATATATACAGGATATTGTACCGTCACCATTGGGAATTATTTTAGATCATCTATCTTATTTATTCCTAAATTTTTTCATATAGTAAAGAACCAAAAAGTTTAACCCGTTAGAGCCGAAAGCTAAAAAATGATACCACACATTGAAACTCCTCATAAAATTCCAATATGATGATTTTTATTACGATAATTACTTATTGACAAATTAGCTCGTAGAAAAATCTGCACTTCAGCACTTATCCAAACTATTATTTTTTGTGCTGTAGTGCCAAAGTGTAGATTTACGACGTATCGTTTTAAAAAAACAAAAAATACAGTTTTAGTTTTAAAATTTAGGTTTAAGTACATAATAATTGAAAAGTATGTATTTTAAGATAATTTTGAAAAATAAAACTACTTATGACATGATAACCCTTTCAATCACAAATAAAACTTACCCGTCAGAAAACAATGAGGTACTTGCAACCATCGTAAATCAATTACTTATTTCCACTGGAATAAAGAACCAATCAGGATCACCTTTTTTTTCGCTGTTTCTAAATACTCAAGCAGACATAAACACACATTTTGCATATATTTTATTCATTTTTATGTGCTGGAGAGCTGTTTTACTGCCTCGTAGTGGCTCTAATGGGTTAATTGCGTAACTACACTTTTTGGACGCTCTCTTCAAAACCATTTATATATAATAATTCCTTTTCTACCACACACTATATGCAGGGCTTATATGTTTAATACCTTAAATTTTGACATAGTGGCACCCCACTTATGACATATATTTAGTAAAACATAAAATATCCTTGATTTATATCATTTGTTATTCATTTCAGTTACTTTATACATAATTACTAGTCAGCTAGGATAGTTGGTCTTATTGAATAAAGCATATTGTACTATAAACACAACAAATGAAAAACTATAAGAAACACATATCATTTGTGGACGCTCCGCACAGATCACCCCATGCGTACCATATCGTGCAGGCGTTCAAGTGATATCGTTGATGGACAGGTGAAGCACATCAAAATGCTTTCCTTCCGCAACATAAATATTTAATAGAAGGATTCTAAATGAAAAAGGTCCTTGTTGTTTGAAACGAAGCTTGCAGGCCCCTCAAAACAAATGACATCACTTAGCAGGTAATAATATAATGAGTTAATAATAATATTATAATAATACATTAAAGGAGAAAGAAAAAAAATGCTTACTTGGAAAAATAAATGACAAAGAAGTTAATTCAAAACAGACGCAGTATTGTAGTCCTCTTAAATGACGCTCTGTTCCATACAGTTAGTTATATTTACATATATGGGCATGCCTAAAAGGCTTTAATCAAGCCTTTTATAGACAAAAGGGGAGTAGACAAAAGGATGAACTTGCTTATTTACTAAAGCCTTCGTTTTAAAGATCCACTATTATCCTTTTGAGCTGAAGGATATATATATATATCTATAAGATAACTATATATATAGATATATATATTATTTTTATCATTTATCTTATATGTACGTTTTAGCATTTATTTCAATAAAATGAATATATAGTTACGTCTTAATGAGCCATGCCGTTGAATATAATATTATTGATACATTTTTTTGGTGAACTTTATCATTATTTTTTTCAACTATTAACAGCCATAAATTTATTAAGCCATATCTCTTATGTAAGTAAAAGGATATTATTATTTCGCTCATATTTGTTCTTTTAACGGTTAATATACGAATGTTGACGAGCATTCGAATCCTTGAGGATAAATCATCCTATTGTCATGGTTTCTTTCTGTGAAAAGGGTTTGAAAATAAATATTTCATATGCATAAATAAGATAAGGAACTAGAGCATTTTAGTCCTAATTAATATATATACATTTTGCTTTTATATGTCATATGTTTCTTGAACAGTTTTAATGCTTGGTGTGTGTGCTCTTAGATTCTTAATAGATTTCGGTACTTTTTCCACAGTTCATAAAAATATATACAAGCATAAAAAACAGAATGTATATAAAAGATGTTAGTGCGTAAAAACATAACTAAACATTTTAGTTTAAAATTTAACATCAAATATGAACACACTAAAATACAATTATAATTAAACAACTTGACAATCTAAAACAAAACATAAATGAACGATAAAACCGGTCTATTTAAATCCTTGAATTGGCGTAAAAGTTTTTTAATATTTTTCCATAAGGCAGGGAACACGAAGGGAAGTAGCGAAATACATCACCAGCCCAACTCCACTAATTTCGGTACTTATTGATCATATTTTATATTGTTTAAATAAGTCTGTTTTGAGATAATGAAAGTGTAAAAGAGAATGAAATATTTTCACATTCTACTTAATTCATATTATCTCAGAATGTCTCATCTATGGAACGATAAAGCTTCATAAACCTTAACTCATCAAGCTAAGTTTGATCAGTGCCAATTGTAATTAAATATTCAATCATCTATTATATTGAATACTCAATTAAAAGTGATTCGGTGATATTATTATTTAATACAAAGTTATAAATATAAGACGACTGCATGTATCTCAAACAGCGTTTCATCTTCGTGTTTACATCTTATTCCTGGTTGTATGATCTATTTTTAATTAGTTTCATAGTTATGAAGTGACAAAGCAATTAAGAAATTATTTTTAATTGCCCACTCAAAACTCTACTCGACAGGAGTGACTATAAGTAAATCAATAATATTTATGGCAATAAATTATATATTTTATATATAATATCAAAATTATAAATAAAGTTTAATAATTCGTCATAGAAAAAAAAACTCATAAAATTGATAAGACATTTCTGTTAGAGGTTTGAAGCCAATAATATATGCATTAATTCAGACAGTTCAAGATGAGAAATAGATGATATTCGCAACTTGAGTCTTATTTATTTTCTTCCTTATTATAAACTTTGTGTCTTGAGTTAGTTTATGCATGGCTCCTTGAGTTTGATGCAATATATATCGATGAAAGAAGTGAGTAGTGCTTTTCCCAGGGTAGGTTTATTATTTATTTGCAATTCAAGTGTGTCTGAAGATGTTTTTATAATGATTCTGAGAGTGGCTTTATGAAAGTATTTACTTTAAGATGCATCTTTCTTATTGCTATTGAGGATTTGAGTAAACCATTTCACTACCGAGGTAGGTACTCACTACCGAGATGAAAAGGGACACTTAATTGAAGATCTGAATCACGTGAGTCGTGACGTCAGTGGTTTGAGTTCCCACCATACCCACTCCCACTCAATGGTTCTCCTTCAGTATCTCTTTATATAGCCCTAATTTAGAAATATAAGATTCGAATGTGCGCCATTTGTTATTTATTTTATGTTTATTCTCATGATAAGTACGAAAGAACCAGTGACGTCACTCCTATTATTTTTATTTACGATCAATTGTATCTAGACCGTTATGAAGGTGTATTGACATACAAGGTATGCAATATTGCTTGTAGCTGTGACGTCGATAACAACTATCAGCGAACTCGGTCCTGTGATATGTTATATCCCTCTCTCTTTGTATCTATGTTCTCAAACATGGCGTCTTTTGTCATGAGTACTTTGTACTTTAATGTTCTCTTACTGTATTTCCATTCTTTCTTCTTTGACTATGTATCACTATTCATGACCAACTAGAGGGATGCATACAAATGAGCGAATTATCTTCCTTTTTTTCCTTTAATTATGTGTCCAGCACACCTATTGGTAGAATAAACATGAATAAACACACTTTGATTATAATCACTCTAAGACATCACGAAAAAATATAAATAAGGTGAGCTCTTTCAGTTGAGTCGAAGTAATCGTTTATTAATTAACTTCTCCCATATATTCATTTCAGCTTTCTTCGCGGATCAATCTTTCAAAACCAACAATTTAGACATTTAATCCAATATGATAGCAGATATTTTTTCCTCTTATACATGTTCAATAATTGCTCACTGATGAAAATACTCAATTTGTGTGTATAAAAATATAAGTACATTTATTTTTATATTTTGCGATTACATAAGCCAATCGCACAATAGAGAATATTTAATTCAATTTATAAAATAAACCTCTTTCTTGCTAGGTAAATATATACTTACTTCAATAATATTTGAACAATATTTGAACTAGGAGATAGTGTTTTACAATATCGTTGATTTTACACACGGATAACTATTGTAAAAGGAGTATCGTATTAACTTATTTTTAAATGTTTTTTGGAGAGACGTTTCATTATATAATATTAGTAATTTAAATTTAAAGAAAATAGATTCTTTTCATTCCACCAAAACGGTTTATATTCATTTCAACCATATTAAGAGGCCTTATATTTAATGAAAATATTTTCAAAAATATATGAAAACTAGAGGCATATATACACTCAGAGAGTGCAAACCTCCGCCGTCACGGGGTCCTTATGAGCCTTCCGAGGCGGATTTTTCACGACTGGGGCGGCGTAGAGGGACGAGGGAGGGTTCCCCTCGACGGAAATTCCGAGAGGAAGACGCTCCCGGCACCCGATTTCACAGCACAGCGACATCTATTGGCAGAGTAGGCTAACTTGAAATATTTATTAGTATTTAGCTCATTTTGCATCTTAATTCTGCACTCAAAGCTGCCAAAATTTAATCCTCTGTTCCTTTTGGCATTTCCAACAACTCCACAAAGTTTCATCCGAATCCATGCCGTACTTTTTGAGTTATCCTGCCGACAAACAAACCAACCAACAAACCAACGCCAGTGAAAACAATACCTCCTGCGGCGGAGGTAATTAGAACTTTTCCTTTTTGTGGGGAAATTCCTCTTAAACATGATATAAATTAAAAGATGATGTTTTTATGTTCATAAAAAACTTTCTTCTTGTAATTTTTAGCAATAAAAATATGAGCAAAGGCCCAAAGAGTTGAATGCAATTTTATGTATACATATATGAACACACAAAATCATTTTATATATCTGTCATGAACTGCATTACAAATTGTAATCAGCCCCAAAGTTTTATTGTAGTGGATCACAATGAAATTGAGGTTTTATATATTTCATTTTATGGGCCATAAAATGTTACAATTAATGCATTTGTATATGAGAGATTTTCTTCTCCGAATCACATGAACACATGATCAGAATTAATAGGGATGTTTGCATTATGTGAATGCAAAAATAACTCCAGGTTGAGATTTTGCTCAGGGTAATCGTGAGTGCAGGGCACATCAAAAACAAAGTAACAGTACAAAGCTCACTCGAAATGGGAATGTAATTCGATATTTTAAAAAATAGAATCAAGAAAATATGTATCATTTTCATTACTCTTGCAAAAAATTGAGAGACACTAATAACTCATTTGTATTTCTATCAATAACTAATTATTTTATTTTAAAAACAAATTTAACTAGAGGACTCAGAGAGTGCAAACCTCCGCCGATCCCCACCAAACAAGAGCCTGAACTCAATTGTAACATTCAAACCTTTCTCCTTTCACACGCCCTAAATATCCCTCGATTTTCTATCTCTAATCCTTGTTTACACTCTAGAGGTACATGGAAAGAAAAAGAAACTGACGTCATCAAAGAGGAGAGCACAGCGACATATATTGGCAGAGTAGGCTAACTTGAAATATTTATTAGTATTTAGCTCATTTTGCATCTTAATTCTGCACTCAGAGATGCCAAAATTTAATCACTTGTTTCTTTTAGCATTATCAACAACTCCACAAAGTTTCATCCGAATCCGTTCCGCACTTTTTGAGTTATCCTGCTAACAAACAAACAAACTAACCAACGCCAGTGAAACAATACCTCCTTCGGCGGAGGTAAAAAAGATGCCATAGCATATCATAATTATTATGCATGTATGTATTCAATTTAGAAAAGTTCTTACGGAGGAATTGGTCGGACGATAATCTGACACTCCATCTACTTTGTAACTCAAGTGGCTGCTTCTTCCACATATTCAACTCTCTTAAATCATCTGATAATTTATATCCATATGAAAAACCGGCAAAAAGTAGAATCATTTCAAGAGCTTAATATATTTTTTTTTGTCAATATTAAATAAATTTAATGGTCTTCCAGCATACTCATAATTTTTGTTTGGTTGTTTGTGTGACTCTTATAGATGTTTTGCCCCACACCAAATTATTTTATTTTAAAATCCATTTAATGAAAAAAATATGCACATAATCAAGTAAAATTTCATTGGGCAAGTTTTTATTCGTCGAATAAAGTCCAAATCACCCTTGAGCAATATGGGTAGCACCGGATGATATTCCTTTCGATATTCCAGTCGATATCTGGAAACTGGCAATTAAATGCCAAAACACTACAACACACAAACTATACAATTCTTTCAAGTATTCTTCTATAAATTTGCTTTTATTACAATTAAATTTTGGCAACCCTGAAATATTTTTTGAAATCCATTAATATGTTGTTTTTATTGTGATGCTATCATAACAAAAGTCCAAAACATATACAAAATGAAAACAATTAAAGCAAAGATCTTTCTTTATCATTCCAATTGCTTCATTGTATTCAAAAAAATTATTAAGGATATGACTTTTTATTGAAATGCCTTTATTAATATGATTGTTTCTAAAATTATTTGAATGTTTTATTACATTTGTTTCCTTTCAATAATTGTTATTTATTCATCACTTATTTACTACGTATCTTGTACAAACCTTTTTGTATATCTTTGATTTAATTTGTTGAAATATATGCCCACTGGGCCAAGAGATATATATATATATATATATATATTATATATAGGACTGTCAAAATTGCTCAAAAATGACATTCGAATATTCGTTTGAAAAAAAAACACGAATTCGAACTGATCGAATATCTGGTTGTCCATTTTACGCATTTACCGTGTAGCCCATATACTGCTATAATGCGGCAAAAACATAGTTAAAATCAGATCATTAAATCATAATATATAGCCTATATAATATTACAATTCAATAACGCACACATATAATCATGAAAAAAGCTTATTTCCGATCACTGTAGCTCGGAGCCACAACTTTTTTCGCTTGCATTTCACCACCACAACCCCCAGGCGCACAAACCCTTGTAATCCGAAGAAGATGTTTCAAAGTAGCCTATGCTGCTACTAGTACTTCCTTGCGGGTCTGTTACAGCAGGAGTGTTTTTTTCACATTCAAATATTAATTTGTCTCTTGGTCCGCGGAGTGTTTTTTAACATTCGAATTCGCTTTTTGGTATACTATTCGAACTCGAATTCGAACTTCGAATATTCGTTGACAGCCCTAATATATATGTTATTTATAATGTAATTTAGAAAGTGAAATATATATAATTAAAATTCACACTTTTGACGGTACCTATTTAGGGATAATAAAATAAAACAGACGATAAGCAAAATAAAATAATTAAATCACAAACAAAAAAAAAAAAATATGTGTATACAAATATCCATAACTATATGTTCTGCACATCATCACTCTGTCTCTTGTACAAGGCGAGGGCTTAATGATGTGGTCTTTTTTTAACACTAATGACTTTTCTATTTTTCTTCTTCTTCTCTTTTGTTTGTATGCTTGGATGACTTCACATAATGGTCATTCTCTAATATGTACATCTTTCTCTATCCATCTCTCTATATATATATATATATATATATATATATATATATATATATATATATATATATATATATATATATACGTTGAGAGTAAAAAACATAAATCAAACATATACTTGGTTATCACGAGTTCCTCCATTCATCAATTGAATGAAATAACACACACATATACACATAGAGACGTTAAAAGTGTTAGATTCTATTATTATTACTATTATGCGGTTATTGTCACAAATATACATCTATACACAGTCACACAAAGGAGGAAAATAAAAGAACCCTTTAATTAAGTGAAGGGCCCAAGCGGGTCGAGAGGGACTTTGGTGTTGTGATTGCTCTAAGCATTATTAATGGGTGTCTTGATTGCGAATGCTTTAAATCTTGTAAACGAATTATGATGGATGTCTTCGTTAAAGAGAGTATTATTATTATTAATGACAATATTATAAGGATATAATAAAACCTCTCCTGTATGTCTCATGGGGCAAAACGAGAGATTTCGGCTTCAGCTTGAGAGACTCTGTCGAACTTTTTATGAACTCAACTGTTTGCTTCATATGGCCTTCCAAGTGGATAGGAGGTTTCACATCGGCAGCGCTAGGGTCTGTCCCATAGAGATAAAAAAATAAAGAGAGCTTATTCCCTGCATCTGTATTTTTGTGTCCAATATAAACAAAGTAATTTGACCTACGTCATCGTAAGCTGATCATAGAGATAAATTATATCATTAGCACCAACAGTGAGTTGTCTGGCTTGGAAATAAACTTGAGTAAGACTCAACTCATTTCAAATTTCAATATTAAGAGTATTGGCTCTGATATAAAACAATCTTTTCAATTGAAGGTGCTGGGATCTTTTTTAACACTTGATGATGGCGATATTGTCGAGAATGAAAAAAGATTGAAACTACCATAAAGAAGGCCGCGGATGGACTAACATCATTGGTGGGAAAGAATTTGATTGCAAGAATTTTAATATGGAATACTTTTGTTCTCCCCAAAGTTGTACATATTTTAAAATTGACACCCTTTTCAATGGTTTTAGCAGGGAAAGTACATCAACTATGTGAATATTTATTGTTTCCTTATGGTAGATGCAAGCTAATTTCCTGGAATCGGCTATAGATTTTCAGAGCCTTTGGAAAGCAATACTATTTTCCTGGATTAAAAGAATATTAGAAAGGGGCTCAGTATGGTCGGAAATAATTGAGTCAGATATGCTGAAAGCACGGACAGAGGTTGTCGATAATAAAAGGAAATGCCCCGAAGCAGTCTTCGAGATAAAATTAATTACTTTTGGCACGAAAATATTAATAGCAACGTGGGTCTGATCAATATGTTACTGGAGAAGATGGAATGGCAAGAGCCCACCTCTGGAATAGTAGACTTTGTTTTTTAGCGAGAACTTCCATAAAAAATAAATTGAATTATTTGGGAGAAATTTTTAACAATAATATTATTCTGACTCCAAATGAAATTGAGAACAAAAGGGTATTTTACATAATCTGAATTTTAAAAGACGTGTTATTGGCCACGGGATTGTTTTTACAACTTTGTAATTTTTTAGTAATAAGTCGCTTAGATTATTTTGTTAGGGGAACATAAAAAAAACGTTTCTGACTCAAATTGATCAAAGATTAATGTTTATGGGAGTGTCCTCATCATCCTTTGATGTTTTCAAATGCCTCAACAATACTCAGTTTGATTGCTCCATGTATTGGTTAAAGTACAGGATAGTTTCGAGCACGTTGTCTCTAGGAAGTATACATGGTAATTCGTACGCTGAAAGGCTATGTTCTTTTGCAAAGAAAAGACTGAAACGCTAAATCATTTTTAGTCGAGTGTCCATTTATTTTAAAAATTCTCAGTACATTATCAAATATATTTTACAACAAATTTAAACTTATTTTATGTCCTACAGAATTTTCATATTTATATTTGGGTCCACATAGTAATGAAGTCAATTTATTACAACAAAACACAGTTAATTTTAGATAAATTTCGTTCTACAAGATTAGTCCCCACATAATATTGTAAAGTATTTTAGTGATTTTTTAAATGTGTTTATGTAATGATGTAAAAAATTTATAATGTAACCAATTTGATGTAAATAAATTGTTGTACTGAGGTACCAAATATATATATATATATATATATGATCAGCTTACGATGACGTATATCAAATTACTTTGTTTAGTTTAGGCACAAAATACAGCTGAACTATGTTTCTCTGTTTTTTGAAGGAATAAGCTCTCTATATCTTTATATCTCTATAGTTTGTCCAGGCTCCCATTCTTTTAAAGCACTCCACAAGGTTATGATTATTTTTTTAGATGGAGTATAATAAAGGATTGATAGATCCTTAAACTATATTGTTTATCTATGTATGTTTTTATTATTTTATATTTGTATGCTGCAGTGAATTTTAACTTTTTTTTACTCCCTTTGCATTACATCATCCTAGCCAATAGCCATATTTTGTATGGACGTTAATTTTTTTTTACATCTAGTACCATCACGTATAGTTTCCTGTATCCTCTCACGTAACGGAGCAAGCATTGAGATGCTTATAGGATGCATCACCCACAAGAATTATTATTTTTCTGCATCTTCTTGGTTGATATTATTTTTTACAAATGTGTTATTGACTAAAATATAGCGTCTATATGATAATTAACACCATGAATTTCTAAATCTTCTGTATATTATTATTTCATATTATAATAGTAACACAAAGACGAATAATGATAAAACAAACAATCGAGTCCTTTTACATGAAAGACTTCGTTAGTTTAAGCAATTGCAGTTAGGCTAGGGCACTCTTTAGATCTATCAGTTGAATAAATGTAGACCATCTTATCCAATTCCTGATTGTTTTAAATATTTAAACCTAAAGACTATAATATGTATTAATCATGTTGAGTTTTTCTTCCATATTTTTTTACTATGCAAAAATACGACTTCAAAACATGACAAGAAGTTAAAAGTTTTAGGGAGCATGTTTGAATCCTGCAAAGGTATGGTCAATATTTATCAGCATCTTTAAAAAACGATTTGGATTTAATTTTTTAATTATACCGCTATTATTCATATTTTTTTAACAAATTCAGTTAAGTAAACTGAGCTATAAGTACACAAAAATTACAGATGCAATTCCATCGAAACTTTTATGCAAAAAGGAATAAAAAACATCTGACTCATAAACATATCCCATTCTATAAAGTATGTTTATGTGTGTGTAAATATGTATATTAAGTTGACGTTTCAAAGAATGATGGGCAGGAGAAGCAGGTGAATCCCAAAAGCTTTGATTCATCTAACAAATATTTTATCAAGTAATGAATATTAAACCATTCAGAAGATTCGTTAGTAACAACAATGAGAAAGAGAGAGAGAGAGAGAAGAAAAGACTCAAACAACAGCTGCCTAGTGTATTAGGGAGGAGGGAGGAGGGAGATGTTGAGCGAAAAAGTGATACGTCAGCTACAAAGCCATTTGATCCCTAGACAGGAGATAAACACACTGTAAAGATTTTTTTAATTAAAACTATTTCATTGCTATTACGTTAGATTATATCCACTATATATATATATATATATAATTCAAATTTAATATCATAACAAGAAATATATATATATATACAGTGGTTTCTCTGCGATAACTTTTTTCAACTTGCGATAACGATAAAACGATAACTTTTTTGTCAATTTGCGATAAACGATAAATGGTAAAAAATTCAAACTCCAACCTGCGTTAAGCGATAAACGATAAAACGATAACGATAAAAATTTCCAAAAAAAAGTAACGACTTTTTTTTTGAGAAAAGAATCTCCAAAAAGTTAATAACGTTTTTTTTAGAAAAGAGTATTTTCAAAAAATCCTTTAGATTTTACAAAAGTTGTCTTTGACTTTATCGTTTATCGTTCCTCATTTTTTGGGACTAACGATAAGTGAATGAGCGGTAATTTTAGAAAACTTTGCGATAAACGATAACGGTAAAAGGTTTAACCTCAGCGATAATTATCGTTTATCGCTCATTTCATCACACACGGCAACCACTGTATATATATATATATATATATATATATATATATATATATATATATATATATATATATATAAATAAAATATAATAAATTAAATACTATAATATGTAAAAATTACTAAAAAATATGTGTAGCAAACATATAGCTAGCTTTTAAAAAACAATTTATTAATAGAACTATCTTTAAGAATACATTAAGTTTTAAAAGCAATATATATATTCATCAATACAATGTTAAAAATGTTAATTTATTTGACTAAAATATGCATAGTTTGTTATCATTTAAAATATGGCAGTTAGCTTATATAGTGAGTGTTTAATATTACTTTAAAGACCAAAAAGTATATTTAAAAAGATGAATGGAATTGTGTTATGGTATCATACTCATTCATATCCCCAAAAATTCATTTGGACAAACAAAATAGACAATTTTTGTACCTAATTATAACCAATAGTTCAGAGATCAAGCGTCACCATTGACATTTGTAATTTACAAGTGATTGTTTTGCTTGGCGTTTTTATAACATTAAGATTGTAATTTTTGGATTTAATATTCCTTTAGATGCATCATTAATATATATTTTGTATGCCCAGATCGAACCAGTATTCTGCTGTTTAAAACAATATTAGTACTCGACTTCGAAAGGACTTATATTGAAAAAAGTATGCTTTTTCATTTAAAACTCCTTATTTTCAATTTCTGCTTACGATCCACATATATATTTATTTTCCCTTTTTTTCTTTTTCGTAGGGGGAATAGGAGATAAATGGGTGGATGTGAAGGGATGGATGTGAAACAGCGTTGAAGGAGGGTGCCCCTAACGATTTTATGGCTTGTCGCTGAGTGAGAAAATTGTATGAATACTGTTTTTTTGCGCAGTGGACTCAGTTTTCCCTCTAAGGGTGACTTAAATGTGAAAATAATGTGTCGTTGCAAACATTGACATGTACAGGTGTATAATGGACATATATATATTTTTTTTTTTTGCACTCAACGTTCACGGATGATTAATAAGCTGGTTCTAAAAAACGGTGTTTGATACGCTAGCCTTATAAATAGTTATCGCAAGAAATGTTTATAGTTAAAACATAGTGATATAAAGACATAGAGAGCTTATTGGATTCTTCACAGAAATAAGTCATTGTGTTCAGAATACATCTGAACGATGTTTTTCTGCTATTGGAGGGAATAAACTCTCTATATCTTTATATCTCAATGGATTCTTCAAGAAATACGTCATTGTGTCCAGAAATCAGCTGTTCTCTGCTAACTGGAGGGCTCTTATATCTCTATGAGTTAAAATTCTAACTAAGGTTTCGCCAATTAAATGAGAGCATACCGTTACTGATACGTTTTAACCAGACTTATTGATTTGTCGTTCATTTGCAATCGTTTGTCGTTCGCGAATGATGAACGACAAAAATTCCTATCGTTTGTCGTTCGTTTTTGCACCAAAACAGACAAAGAATTTTCTTGTTCATGGAAAAAAAATTCCTTAATAAAAAGTCATCACTTTTTTAAGAATGACGAACGACAAACGAACGAAGAATGATTCAATTTAAATTAACGACGAACCATAACTTTTGGTGAACGACAAACGAACGACATTTTTCGTGAACGTTCTAAAAAAACATCAATCACTCATCTGTATGCAAAGTCTCCATTTTTCTAATTTTGCATGCATTCTACGTTGATTAAAAACATATCTCTTCAAAAACTTGGTCAACATGACTTTTATTTGAAAGACAGAGGCCAACAAAGTTGAAGGCCGTGGTGAGCACTCCTTCATTAAACTGCTCCTTCTATTATGTTTATTAAGATATTTTTAAACGACACTTGTTCAATAATTATCGCACTTTTTAATCGATTTCATATGGAATAATAACCCCTCAACAGTGATCTTTTCCTTCAAATTAAATTGTTATAGCCCTTTAAAGCTAATATAATACTTTCAAATAAATTTAAAAATTAAATTTAAAAAAAATGCAAAAAACCATGTTAAGTTTATATAACTTTTTAAATATTCTTACATGATTTAACTATCAGGAAACATACTTATTTAAGTTGTACAAAAATGTATACATACTATGGAACGGTGAGTTATGTCACATTAATAGTTTAAATATGCATATTTTGTTATGATTTGAATTATGTCAATTTTTTTTTGTTTGGTACTACGCCATTTTCAGTTACAGAAATTGTATTTTTATCATGTTGAAAGATAATATCTCTATTACTTGTAATATTTTTGATACAGCATAGAAATATGATTCAATTGGTTTTGTTTATACAAATAATTATCCAAGTGAAATCTAAGATTTCACTTGGTCATTCAATATGAGACAACATCAAATGACAGATAGTATATGAAAAAAGATTTGTGGGAAACATTTAAGAATTGAGAATCTACGATAGTTTTCATTCATTTCAACTTCAATTGAGTCAGTTTTTAATCTCTTTAAGCTAAGATACGTTCTTTTGCTAAAAAACATTCATCGACACACCACCAGTTCAAACAATAAAAGGTATCTATTAAAAAATAAGTGTTTTGATTTCAAGGACAAATAACCGTTAAATAAACCTGATCACCTCTAGATTGCAGTTCATACTCTATAAATTTAGAAACTCCAAAACAGTACTTCCCTCCGACATCATCGAACCCATTCTAAATAATGTAATATTTAGTATGTAAACTAAAATAATTGTGTAATTTCTTTACAAGATGGATGTAATTGAAATATTAGTAGTATCGTTGTGTACAAAAAAAAGGTATCTATAAAAAAATAAGTAATTTGACTTCAAGGACAAATAACCCTTCTCTGTCGCCACCTTCTGGTATGGAAAAGTAGGATTGCTACCGCATAATGTGCCTCTACCAGGCACTATACCGTATATACAAACAAATCGATAATTTCCCAAGACACAACAGTGTGTACCGGCATTGTTGTTGAGAGATATTGAAGTGTGCTATAATAGGTGATTTTTTTGTTATAAAATATAATAAAACTGTATTAACAACCAGAAAAAGAACAGATGGCCAGGTTTCTGTACCAAAACCAAAAAGGGCATTTGCATCAGTAGCAGCTAGAGTATGGAATATCTCCCCAGAACTAGGGAATGCAAGAAAAGTTGCTAGAAGACTGGCTGCAACAGTTCCTATATTGTCCTTGTTTCTTCGCGTGATTTCTGTTATTTTACCATTTGACAGAAATTTCGTTGTGCTTTTATCTCCTTCATTTTCAATATTATTTTAATTATGTTAGTTTTACATATTATACCATATAATATATTTTAGCTGAACCGTTATATTTCTTAATAAAATTATGAGAAACACACATATATATTTATATACATATATTTAGATTCAATTTTGTAGGATAATACCAGAAATACATGTTTTTATCATTAAAAAAATGAAGCTATTAATAAGCACAAGGAAACTCGACAAATTTATACTGAACAAATTAATTATATTTTTCTATATGGCGGTAAGACAGTTTTGATTATTTCTATTTAATCACATATAACTTATTCAATTGCATTATGATTGAGTTTACTAATAATGGATCACATTTTCGCAAGGGGGATATAAACAACAATAACAAATAGATGCTTAAAAAAATAATACTAGCAAAAAACGATAACCGTAGCGTTGAGGTAACCCTTTTAATTCTTTATTTGTTATCACTAAATTCTTAAAAGCTTATGGTTCGTCAATTACAAGTAGTCTCTAAGAAATAAGGAAATATTTTAAATGAATTAGACGGGCATTCTAAAAAAAAATTCATTGTTTGCGCAAGTCATTATTTTAATCATTATCGTTTTATCGTTACTCAAGAGTTAATTTTTTCTTTTATCAAGAAGTTGAAAATTAGTATATCGTTAGCGTAATAGACATTATTTTATGAATATATTCATTAATATTCATAATATACAGTATTATAAATATATCTGAATGAATATTAAAATTATAAAAATATTCAGTTGGAATGATTACAAACAAATTGAACTCCCAGAAGCTGCGTAATTATAAGATTAAATACATTAGTAGTATGTTTATGATCACCTGACTATGTATATCTTTGAACGGTCCTTTTTACCAGGAAGATCATTGCCCTCTAACAAAAGGAGGGCGGGATATACATATTGACCACTGGGATGACTCAAAGAAGTAGTATTAGAATATCCTGTCAATTCATTTACCTAAATGACGGATTGGTATATTAATAAATTCACTATAATATTGATACACAATTCAGATGTTGTATAACTACTTAAATGTGTTGTGCTCTAAAAACGCCTACAAACATTGAATAAATACAAACACTTGTTCATTTTATAAATATATTTTTATTGAAGGAAAAATAATGGTGCTTTAAAAAAGGAAATTCAAATAACTAAAACTTCATATTTTGCTGAAGCAGCAAATTGATTCTTCGACCAAAAGAATGCGTTCGGCAATTTCATTATTATTACTATCAATAGGGCCTTTTGCTATTAGACTTCGTGACTATTAAATAAATAAGAATAACTAACTATTTTTTCGATGATGTTACTAGAAAAACTTAAGAAATATTACTACCAAATGATGAACAGAAAGCACTACATATATATTCAAGGCAATGTTTTTAATTATTTTATAAGCATATATAAAAAATACAATCCATTTATAGCCTGAGGATGGACATGCTATATACATATATGTAATATTTATTTGGTTCAACTCTTGTTTATTCCGAATACTGTTTGACCTGATAAACGTAAATATATTCTCTTTTCAAAAGTCTTTTACTTTAAAATATATATACTTTGTAAAATGATATGGGGCCTCTCGATGTACTACATATTTGGTCTCTGTAAATATTCTGTCATTCTCTTTTAAAAGGTCTCAAAGGTTGAACATCTAATACAATTTAGATATTTTTACAATTAACTGAGAATAATATGAATGGGCCTGACAAGATTAAATAGTGTACAATACACTAATATGAAGACTTATCATGTTAAGATGGGATGAATTTTTATATTTTTATCATTCACGCATTCATACTTAATCCCCATCAGATTCGCCAAAAAAAAAGAGTTTATTCTTACTCACGAAAAGTCCTTTCTTGGCATATCGGATTCAGAGACCTCAGAAGACCCCTTATCAGTTGTCAAATTTTAAGCCAATCAGATTGAAAAAGGGAATAAGATTTATATTTTCATAACTAATTTTCCACACTTTTCCTAAAGACTTTTTAAAACTATACTGAGCCCAGTACCAAGTCTCTATTCATTACAGATAAATACCTTATCAATCAGCATATATGGCCAATAATAATATATACAATAGCAGTCATACATGTGTGACCGCGAGAACAGGTTGGATGTTCTAAATATATAATCCTCTAATTAGTATATTTATAGAATATTCTCTCTGTTTCTATTTTTTAAACAACCTCCCTTAAATAGTCGATTATTTTTAACAACAAAAAGGACAATAATAATAATAATAATACAACAGCACCGAGTTCCTAGCCACCACATGTTCCAATCATTCTTTCTGGTCGTTGTCGTCGTCTTCCAGAGGATCTCATGCTGTGTCGTTGATTATTTGAGACTAATAATAATAGCAGCTTCGAGTGGAAGAAGAAAATAAGAATGGAAGTTAATCTCAAAATACGTGTATGAGCCTGACCCCGAGTGAATTATATTACATACATTTGTGACAAGTCAACTATAAATTAAGTAATGTATTACAAACTTGCGGAATTTAGTGTAAATAGATATAATTTTTTAATGAAGAGCGTTGCCCCATATTTTTGGGGGAATGATCGCTTTGACACCTCAAACTTGTCCAGAGACAAGTTGATTTACATATATCCAATCGCCTAAGAGATACAGAGGACCCAAGAAACAAATATACAATATGGTTATACATTAAACATGCTGCATTCTAAAAAATTTCTCAGCAATCCCACAAATCCTCAACCTTCAATTTTGTTATAATTTAATCAACGTACAAAACGTTTTTCTTCATAATATATAAACATATTGGAAACGAGTGCTCTGGGAAACACGTTATAGTCCAAAATACACCTCAATGTAATCAATAGAAAATTGGGTTTAAATCTAATTTTTTAATTGACAGAAATCTTTAGAAAAAACGTTTTGGTGAATAAAATAAATATGACAATAATTCATTTTCCGGGAGCGACCTAATAAATTATTTTTCTGCTCTCAAAATTGATTACTGAAAATATTGTATGGATCTAATTAATCGCCTGTGGAATTCAGAGGAATGAACGAATAAACGAAAGCACGAAATTCTTATATTATTAGCTTAGATACATATAATATTATTTAAAAAACAAAAAAGTGACCGCAGACCAATACTCTTTCATATATAAACAAACTTAACAATATAACAAATAGCACCATAAAAAATATTATGTTTAAAAAATTGTTAAATAAAACTAAATTTATTTTAGATACCATAATAAAATAAATAGGATATGTACTTAAAAAATTGTTACTTATATTATATATCCATGTCCCTATATGGGCCCGAACTATTATTTAAGAGTTTTGTATTTTGGATATGTGAATCTGTATGTGAATAATTGTAAGTGTTAATAATAGTTTTTGCACGATGTACCAAAAAATACTCTTTTCATATACATAAATACAAACTTTAAAATGTATAACTAAATAACCACCATAATAACAATGGTATGTTAAAAAATCGATAATCTTTATCAATAACTCCCCTCACAAAAATAAAATATATCAAGGTAGAAAAAACATTTTATAAGAGATATCACACATATGTATTATATATACACTTACCTGCATAAAAAAAATATATGAGGTCAAACGTGTTGGATTCTTTAATTAAAAGTTAAACAAAAAAGATAGGATGATATTTGATGTATATGTAATGAACTTTGTAAAAAGATTGTCCGCATCAACAGCTAGAAACCTTTATTAAGTATATGTGTATATAGTAACCGTTATTTCATTGGGTGTACTCAAATGTAAAAGTGTTTTTCTTATCAAATATGGACAGATAAATATATATATATATATATATATATATATATATATATATATATATATTAATTATGCAATCCCTCAAAGTTTGCATTTAATGCAATGACATATATATATATCAAAAACCATTTTTAGATATCTATAAATTTTATTACTATCTTAAATAACTTTATAAAATGATATAACCCTAATAAAATGGGAATACTGGTACTTTTTCATAACATTTGATAAACTATTGGCTATGAAAACATTTAGTCCTGACATGCATTTAGATAAGGAAGCCTTTAAAGAATAGGTATTTGTATACTGAATGGAATGACAAAGTTATAAAAATAAAAATATTTTGGAATGACCGCATTATAACTTGTTCCATTTTTTTGCATATATTGCTTATAGTTTAGATAACAATTTGAATATTCGAAGGTATTACATAATTCAAATAGACCTTTCAAAATTATTAACTTTTATGTTAGATTGATTAACACTCCTTCAGATTGACAAAATATTATTCGAACCTATGCTAATAAACAAGATTTGGTCGCTTTGAGGAATGCCATTCATGTAGTAGAAACAAGAGGCTGACAGAAGGTTTTTTTAATTCCTGATATAAATAGCTAACTGAACAAGCTGATAGCTCAATGAATGAACTAATTTACGCACTAATAAAACATTCAATGCCGTTAGAATATAATATTTTCCCTTTTATTAGTCGTCTTTTTCTCTGTCTCTGTGAATAATTGCTCCCTTATCAAAGCGACGAGATGTTTCTTTGAAAGAAACAGACACAAGCGAATGAAAGAACGCAAGAAAAGCCTTTCATGGAATAGTTGCGAGCTCGGGTTCGAATTGGGACTTATTCGAACCCATTTTTAAGTATTTCGAACTCCAAATTGAGTCTCGTGATCAGCTGTTTTATTTATTCAACAGTTCAATTTTATGATGTGTAAAATAGAATACATAAAGAACCTAAGATAATGTATGAAAAATCACAATAAATATTTTAAATTACAATTTTATCTTGGGGGATCAGCTGTTTTAATTCAACCTACTATATATTTTTTGTAAAATATAGTTAACCTCCGCCGAAGGAGGTTTGTTTTCACTGGCGTTTGTTGGTTTGTTAGTTTGTTGGTTTGTTGTTTTGTTGGTTTGTCAGCAAATAACTCACAAAGTATGAACGGATTTAGATGAAATTTTGTGGAGTTGTTGGAAGTGCCAAAAGGAAAAGAAGTGAAAATTTTTGACATCTCTGAGTGCAGAATTAAGGCGCCAAATGAGCTAAATACTACTAAATATTTCAAGTTAGCCTACTCTCCAATAGAGGTCGCTGTGATGTGAAATTGGGTGCCGGCAGCGTCTTCCTCTCGGAATTTCCGTCTAGGGGAACCTCCCCCGTCTCTCTACGCCTCCCAGTCGTGAAAAAATCCGCTCGGAAGGCTCATAAGGACCCCGTGACGGCGGAGGTTTGCACTCTCTGAGTGTATATGCCTCTAGTTGCTTTTAAACTAGAGGAGTCCTTTTTACGTTCAGAGACACGCTTTACTAATTCTGATAGTTTCTAAAAGTGTCCTATCACAAGGAATTGTAATTAGAAACCATAATCATTTTTTTTGCCTATATGGTTCAATAGAATTGCATCCGACAGGATATAAATAAGCATTATAGCATTAAAATTAGTCACTCGAACCTAGGTCTTATCAATGAGGTAGCAGACCAATAATAACCATCCCTGCTCGTTATTACCTCCGCCGAAGGAGGTATTGTTTTCACTGGCGTTGGTTTGTTGGTTTGGTTTGTCAGCAGGATAACTCAAAAAGTACTAAACGGATTTGGATGAAATTTTGTGGAGTTGTTGGAAGTGCCAAAAGGAAGAAGAAATTAAACTTTGACATCTCTGAGTGCAGAATTAAGATGCAAAATGAGCTAAATACTAATAAATATTTCAAGTTAGCCTACTCTGCCAATAGATGTCGCTGTGCTGTAAAATCGGGTGCCGGGAGCGTCTTCCTCTCAGAATTTCTGTCGAGGGGAACTCTCTCCCGTCCCTCTACGCCGCCCAGTCGTGAATAATCCGCCTCGGAAGGCTCATAAGGACCCCGTGACGGCGGAGGTTTGCACTCTCTGAGTGTATATATTTTGAACCTGCGTCCCAATATTGAGAGTTGAACACGCCTTAACAACCACGGCTATTGCACTCCCTTTCATTTTTTACTACATTGAGGGTCATATAAACTACATCCTATTATTTATATATATCAAACAACTTGAGTATTGTTTTTTATATGGTTATGATTCTTCACATTCGAAATCCGAGATTTCAACACTAAACACGACAGTCTCCAGACACGTGTGTGTGTTTTAATAAATGGACTTCCTCCCTCTTTCTCAATTGAGAAATGAAGATTGATGGGGGAAGGTTTGAGAGATTATAGTTACTCTATTGATCATCTGATTCATGGACTGAGAAAATATGATTACTCACGAATAATATTGATCCTTGTGACGTAGGCATGAGTATGTGTGTATCAATGAGTTCCTTTTAAATCATCTGAAGATGAAGGAGGCCAAAAGTAAATTACAGATATCTTTGATAGTTATTGGAAATCTTTGGTTATTTTTAAATCAGCCGTTTAGAGTTTATTTAGTATCTAAGATCTTTAATATTACATAAATTAAATTTACAAAAAAGCCGTTACGACTCATCTTTTTAGTCCTCATGTTATAACAACTAATAAAACAAAAATTAAAGGAGGTAATTATATATGGAATTTAGCATAATATTCAATTTTAAAAATTAATTTATTTCAAAAGACCTTTTTTACCATTCTAGAAAAATTATGGGGTATTGTTTTGTTTTTCTATACGTAACTTAAAAATGTAAAATTGTGTTTTGGTAGTAAGTAAAATAATGGTGTCTTGATGATGTCCAACATGAAATAAACAAAATATTTGAGAAGAAATTTTAGATTTAAAAATCGTCCACAATTGACCTCAGATAATCAAAAAATTTGGTGACCAAGTGTGCACTCTAAAAATAAACTGCCTGGCGTCACCAAGTAGCTCCTACAGAAGAAACATCTTAGGTTCTTTATTAGCTGCCTATATTATGCAATAAAATTACAATATATTATCTACCGATAAGCATCATTGTATTTTAAAGAGAAAAAACAAATTCTATAGAATAATAATATTGTTTTTAAAGATAAGAGGAAAAATTGTTTGAATGGCATACACATTTTAGTTTCTAGATGTGAGACTATTCAGACAAATAAGTTGCACTTGTTATAAACGTCAAAATTATGTTATTCTTGGTTATTTTCAAGTTTGCATAATAATGTATTTATCTATTGGGGGAGAAATTAAAGCCTCAGGTGTCAATGACACTATAGCTACATAAAACAATCTCTAGGAATGTACTTTTAGTGTGTAAATTCTTTGAAGGCACGTTTGTATTCAGCCCTCAATGTTGAGGGCTAGGGTGCGTGCCTCTGGGAAATGAAAGTCTTATTGATCAATCTCATTTAAAATATCCTGGATATGAGGGTATGGTTTTAATATGATCATGCTTCCTTGCAGAAGCATGGATGCAGTTCAAGCTAGCAAAAGAAACAAAAGTACAACATTTCAGGGGGGAATACATCAAAGTTATTGAGCTGCTTATAAACTTGAGTAAAGTTATGTGCCTTCTAGCTGTTCCAATAGGTACAATGCCTTTGACATCACCAAGGATGCATACTACATATAATCAGAAAAGCCTTGTGCAGAGAAACAAGTTGTTTAAGAGTTTTTCTAGGATAGGTCCAATCTTTTATTTTATAAGCTGATATTTCAGACACATAAAGCGCAAAACATGGCATCAAACCATTCGTAGTTATATAGAAAAATATATCAAGTTTACAGAGCAAATTCAATCATTATACGAAAAATAGTTTTATGAGGAAAAAATACTGAGGTTCATCAAAATAATTTTAGTCTCTTCTAGAAAAGGGAGGAATTCGAAAGTATAAAAAACCTTTCAAAGTTATCACTTTTATGTATTTGATGACAAAGTCAGCAAATAAAAATCAGTTACTATTGTTGTTTTGAAAATTTTGATTTGTAAATATAAGATTACCTGATGAAAAAAACGACATTTCCACAAATAAACAAAGGAATAAAAATATATCTAAAAACATGATTACTTATCACCACAAGAAAAAATATTTTGCTTTCACCGACACATCTCTCAGCTCATCATTGCTGACAAAAGATATATTATTTAGAGAATAATTGGTTTTGCTCATGGCTATTTTTTTGAAACCAGAAACATACTTATTTATATTGATGATTGTTTATATGGGTTGGGTGAGAAAATAGAAATATATAAACATACGATTATGTTTCAAGATACATACAAAGACAATTTATCTTTTAATCCTTAAATTACCCTCTCAACGATGATGATCTTGGCTTTAACCCT
>CP045904.1:17887169-17889978 GCA_013387185.1 Caligus rogercresseyi
TTTTCAAAGGTGAGTCAGGGTTAAAGCCAAGATCATCATCGTTGAGAGGGTAATTTAAGGATTAAAAGATAAATTGTCTTTGTATGTATCTTGAAAACATAATCGTATGTTTATATATTTCTATTTTCTCACCCAACCATATAAACAATCATCAATATAAATAAGTATGTTTCTGGTTTCAAAAAAATAGCCATGAGCAAAACCAATTATTCTCTAAATAATATATCTTTTGTCAGCAATGATGAGCTGAGAGATGTGTCGGTGAAAGCAAAATATTTTTTCTTGTGGTGATAAGTAATCATGTTTTTAGATATATTTTTATTCCTTTGTTTATTGTGGAAATGTCGTTTTTTTCATCAGGTATCTTATATTTACAAATCAAATTTTCAAAACACAATAGTAACTGATTTTTATTTGCTGACTTGTCATCAAATACATAAAAGTGATAACTTTGAAAGGTTTTTTATACTTTCGAATTCCTCCCTTTTCTAGAAGAGACTAAAATTATTTTGATGAACCTCAGTATTTTTTCTCATAAAAACTATTTTTCGTATAATGATTGAATTTGCTCTGTAAACTTGATATATTTTTCTATATAACTACGAATGGTTTGATGCCATGTTTGCGCTTTATGTGTCTGAAATATCAGCTTATAAAATAAAAGATTGGACCTATCCTAGAAAACTCTTAAACAACTTGTTTCTCTGCACAAGGCTTTTCTGATTATATGTAGTATGCATCCTTGGTGATGTCAAAGGCATTGTACCTATTGGAACAGCTAGAAGGCACATAACTTTTACTCAAGTTTATAAGCAGCTCAATAACTTTGATGTATTCCCCCCTGAAATGTTGTACTTTTGTTTCTTTTGCTAGCTTGAACTGCATCCATGCTTCTGCAAGGAAGCATGATCATATTAAAACCATACCCTCATATCCAGGATATTTAAATGAGATTGATCAATAAGACTTTCATTTCCCAGAGGCACGCACCCTAGCCTCAACATTGAGGGCTGAATACAACGTGCCTTCAAAGAATTTACACACTAAAAGTACATTCCTAGAGATTGTTTTATGTAGCTATAGTGTCATTGACACCTGAGGCTTTAATTTCTCCCCCAATAGATAAATACATTTATTATGCAAACTTGAAAATACCAAGAATAACATAATTTTGACGTTTATAACAAGTGCAACTTATTGTCTGAATAGTCTCACATCTAGAAACTAAAATGTGTATGCCATTCAAACAATTTTTCCTCTTATCTTTAAAAACAATATTATTATTCTATAGAATTGTTTTTTCTCTTTAAAATACAATGATGCTTATCGGTAGATAATATATTGTAATTTTATTGCATAATATAGGCAGCTAATAAAGAACCTAAGATGTTTCTTCTGTAGGAGCTACTTGGTGACGCCAAGGCAGTTTATTTTTAGAGTGCACACTTGGTCACCAAATTTTTTGATTATCTGAGGTCAATTGTGGACGATTTTTAAATCTAAAATTTCTTCTCAAATATTTTGTTTATTTCATGTTGGACATCATCAAGACACCATTATTTTACTTACTACCAAAACACAATTTTACATTTTTAAGTTACGTATAGAAAAACAAAACAATACCCCATAATTTTTCTAGAATGGTAAAAAAGGTCTTTTGAAATAAATTAATTTTTAAAATTGAATATTATGCTAAATTCCATATATAATTACCTCCTTTAATTTTGTTTTATTAGTTGTTATAACATGAGGGACTAAAAAGATGAGTCGTAACGGCTTTTTTGTAAATTTAATTTATGTAATATTAAAGATCTTAGATACTAAATAAACTCTAAACGGCTGATTTAAAAATAACCAAAGATTTCCAATAACTATCAAAGATATCTGTAATTTACTTTTGGCCTCCTTCATCTTCAGATGATTTAAAAGGAACTCATTGATACACACATACTCATGCCTACGTCACAAGGATCAATATTATTCGTGAGTAATCATATTTCTCAGTCCATGAATCAGATGATCAATAGGAGTAACTATAATCTCTCAAACCTTCCCCCATCAATCTTCATTTCTCAATTGAGAAAGAGGGAGGAAGTCCATTTATTAAAACACCACACGTGTCTGGAGACTGTCGTGTTTAGTGTTGAAATCTCGGATTTCGAATGTGAAGAATCATAAACCATATAAAAAACAATACTCAAGTTGTTTGATATATATAAATAATAGGATGTAGTTTATATGACCTCAATGTAGTAAAAAATGAAAGGGGAGTGCAATAGCCGTGGTTGTTAAGGCGTGTTCAACTTCAATATTGGGACGCAGGTTCAAAATATATACATCAGAGAGTGCAAACCTCCGCCGTCACGGGGTCCTTATGAGCCTTCCGAGGCGGATTATTCACGACTGGGGCGGCGTAGAGGGACGGGAGAGAGTTCCCTCGACAGAAATTCTGAGAGGAAGACGCTCCCGGCACCCGATTTTACAGCACAGCGACATCTATTGGCAGAGTAGGCTAACTTGAAATATTTATTAGTATTTAGCTCATTTTGCATCTTAATTCTGCACTCAGAGATGTCAAAGTTTAATTTCTTCTTCCTTTGGCACTTCCAACAACTCCACAAAATTTCATCCAAATCCGTTAGTACTTTTTGAGTTATCTGCTGACAAACCAACCAACCAACAAACCAACGCCAGTGAAAACAATACCTCCTTCGGCGGAGGTAATAACGAGCAGGGATGGTTATTATTGGTCTGCTACCTCATTGATAAGACCCTAGGTTCGAGTGACTATTTTAATGCTATAATGCTT
>CP045904.1:17890078-17905541 GCA_013387185.1 Caligus rogercresseyi
AAACATAAGCATTATACAAACACCACAATATTACAATTTTATTTTGTATGATCTAATCGATAATATGTCAATGACTTCAAGAAATATAATAAGTTAACATGATTCTTTTATTATTTTAGACAAAGAGAGCATCGAGTGAATCATATCAAGCGCCCAATGAACGCCTTCATGGTTTGGTCCCAGCTGGAGCGCCGTAAGATCATCGAGATGACCCCAGACAAGCACAACGCCACAATCTCCAAGGAGCTGGGGTTCCCGGTGGAAGGCACTCAGCGAGAGTCAGCGGCAGCCTTATGTGGAAGAAGCCCCGCACGCCTTCGACTTTTACACATCAAGGAGTACCCAGGACTATAAGTACAAACCTCGGAAGAAGGCCTTGAGTGGATCAGCATCTAAGGAGGAGGGCTCAAGACGAATGGGGGTGTGAGCAAGTCCAAGCGGGGAAGGAAGCCTAAGTCATACTACATTCAACTCCAGAGAGAGGAGGAGACTCGCGTTCCACGGATGGAGGATAGCGAAAGCAGGAGAAGGACTCATGGTCTGCCTCCACTTCCTCTCATGCAGCTATCACTCATTGATCCTGAAGCAACCTAAGAAAGAGTATCATTAGTAATACCTATAATATATATACAATAAATAAATTAAATATATATATATATTATATTATATATATATATATATGCTATAGTACAGGGAGTACACGTATATCTGGACTAACTTTGATCGGTTATGTCGTCTTTGTTTTTTGAGATATTACAACGCACATATGTACGTTACTGCGCTTGCATCTTATCTATCTGCCAAAAAAAAAAGATTGGAAATCAGTCAACATTTAGCCATGGAAGAGTAGAAAAGGCATGCGATGTTTGCTTCTTCCGTGCCGGGAGGAGTCCAAAGGAGGTGATAGAGTTCTTCAACTACCCCAGTCGACGTCTACGACCAGTGGAAGGCTTGTAACTCTTTCAAAAAGAATGATGCTAATCGCAAAAAGCGTTCTCGGTCCCTGGGGCCACCGAGGTGAAGAGGAAGGTCAACGAGGACGGCAACAAGTCCTACGCCAAGTTGGCCGCCGAGATGGGCTGCTCCAAGCAGACCATCGCCAACACCATCAACAAGGTCCTGGGCTGGACTCGGCTCCCGCCCACAAGTCGAGGGAGACCCAGGCGTGACTGTTGGAGAACCTCCCCTACCACTGGAGCCCGGACTTGTGGCCCCCCAGCTCCCTGAGTGCAACCCCCTCGACTATTTCTTCTGGGGCATGGTCGACAACAAGACCAACAAGCACGCTCACAACACTCTCGACTCCCTCAGGGCCGCCATCGTGGAGGAGTTCGCCAATATGAAGAAGGACGTCGTCGCCAAGGCCTGCGGCCGCTTCAGGCACCGCCTCGAGATGGTCGTCCCGCTGCTGATGGGGCTATATTGAAAAATAATATCTATATATGTGTGCCTTCATTTAACAAAAAATTGCTGAATAAATAAGTTATCAACATTTCAAAAAAAACAATAATTAGTCCGGATTATACGTGTACTCCCTGTATGTATATAAATATATATATATAGTTATATAGTTTTTTTTTGTTAAGATGTTTATTTATTAGCTAAAATCCATATATATATACATATAGTTACATAGATTTTTTTTTTCAGATGTTTATTATTAGCTAAAATCCATACAGTGTAAAAAATAAGAATACACTAGAAAGTAGGAGATTAAAAAACACAATCTTAAGACACAAAACATAAATGAGCATTATATAGATTTTTTTAAAAACATGTTATTGAAACTCACATGAACAAAAATACTTCAAAATATCCAGGTTAACTTTTTAAAAATTCAAAAAAAGAATTATAAAATTACAAATATGCTCATAATATAGACAGCTCATCGTTATTAAAATCACGATGGGCATACCGAAAGCGATGACATAGAACCTTTAAAAAAATAATATAGAAACTAATTTAAAAAATGTTAATTTGAACTTAATGAAATAAAATTTCATTGGGAAATTTTATAAGGCTTTTTTACAATAGATGGAGGCGTCTAACAAATTATAAATACTTTTGTACAATAATTGTAGTAGTAGTAGCTAATGATACGTGTAGAGTACCTCCATGTCTGGTAGTCTATACATATAATCTTGAAATTAAAATTGCATTATCGTGAATTCATTGTAATAAAATTACTCTAAAATCCTCCTCGGCAACTTCGGTGCAATGAAAAACTTAATTTCAATAGATTTAACATCATGCATGAGTTGGATTAAAATGTGGTATTATTGAGTTGATATTGATCAAAGTAACTTAGGATATATACTTTGTACGAATTATTTTATGGTATTTCATTATAACTAATGTCCGTTTTGGGTTTCCAGCTTGAATTATTTATTTGTACTCGAGGAATTTATTCATTTTCAATCTTTTTGTTTGAATCCAATGGGAGATATACATTTATTCAGTTAATAAAATGATTAACAATCAACAAAAAATATCACAGATTAATAAAGATTAAAAGGAAAAAGACATATAAAATTGAAATATGGTAAAAAAACACATGTTTTTATAAAATTATAATGTATTTCAATCTTACTATAAAGGAATCATAGAACATAAATTTATAACTGGGACAATACATTTTGGGAATAAATTTTGAAGAAAAAAAAATAGTAAAAATTGCCGTTGACCAAAATAAAACTTACTTCATTCTTAATAGAATATAAAAATATCTCTTTTTATCTCAAATTCAGTTTGAAATACTTAAAAATATCAACTTTAACTGAACCTGACCTTAAAAAGAAAATACTTATTTGTTTCTAAGGATATTAGATTATGGTAAAACAGTCTTTCATCGGTAGTCTTTGCGTAAGCATACCGAAGAGAGTGTGTTCATTTTTATTATGTACTTGAGGTAGAAAAGACGGTAGATAGATGTTTGGGAACATTAACGGTCATTAAACTTAGGTCAAGGTATATCGATTATAAAATCAGTTTCTTTTTTACATCGTTGACACAACGATAATCCTAAGCAAAAACATTTAATCGGAATGACATATAACTAAATAAAAAGGAAATTTGCATAATTTCGATACAAAGAAGGACTATGTTAAACATTAACCTATCAAAATGTCCATATTACAATTCGAAAAACATGGAAAATGACGGATCTATTAAACGTCTTACTTAACTGAGCACTTACAAAATGTGTCAAAAGGCAAAAAACGAATAAATCCTTAATTTTTACTCATAAACTTTATATCCTACGAAACGTTGAATATAAGAAAGGACTATTTGGGGAACAATATTTGATATATTCTAAGTGTAAGTCGATGTTTTGTAATTTTTTTTTTGCAAAAAAGCCTTATTACACAAAAAACTGAATTCAAAGTATGGTGATTTCACATAGAAATGGGTCTTAAAATACTTTCAGCCATTTAATTATGTCATTGTTTTAAGATTCTTTAAAAAAGGTGCATGCTAAACGGTTCAAATTGTTGTGTACAGATATATAACCAAGAGAAAGTCGTTTTATTTAAAAATGTATACCTTAGCAAAATAACCTAAAAAAATATATTTTACAATTTACAAAGCATCTGCATGAAATACTCATTTAATATAAACCATAAAAACGTCACCTTTATGAAACAGAATTACTACATTATTTCTTAAAATATTTTGGGTAAAAAATACTACTTCTTAAGAGATTATCTCTCTCATTTGATTGATTTTATTCATTTTAGGTGGAAATCATTTATTTTGTACAAATAACCAATGTAATAATCGCATTTTCCTCAGCGATTACAGCTAACAAATCCTACTTTTTTAAAATTTCAGATGATAGACTTCTTGGGCTAAGTGAGTTCTACGACAATGACAGTTCAATCATTAAAGAGGAAGTTCCAGTCCCGGAGTGCGACTACAGTACTTAGACGACCTGGACCGCATTACGGATCTCCTACCCATTGAATCCGAAGCCGCTCTCGTTTCTCCAAGATCCGTATCCTCCACGTCCTCATCCATCGAGTCTGCCTTCGAGGCCCAGGGCAGCACACAAGAATGTCTTTCAATCTACTCAAACCATTTCAATCCATCCAAATCACCCCAAATCTACGCACCTTCCTTCAAATCTAAGCGCCTATAAGAAAAATAAAACACAGTTAATAATGCGTTATCAAAGGAATACTTTGTAGAAAGAAGGGATTGATACTTTAAAGATTTAAAAGTATTTAAGCTCTTTATATCATACATTTATATTTCATTATATACAAAATATGAACTGTACAATGGGGGAATTTCATTTGAAGAAGCAGAAGAATAAGAAAAATTATGAGACTAAGAGTCTGGATCGAATTTCGAGTATTATTATCTTGTCTACAAAAAAAATTCAATAAATAAAAATTGATAATTTGTGTATTTTTGTACCAATTGAAAATTTATTTAAAAAATATATATGCAAAATATTTATAAAATTATTACTTTTTATATGCCAAAATAGTCAAATATACATATTTAAAACAAAATATATGAGTATTTATATATGATTGTCTTTTGGAGTACTTCCACTCCTTTTAAAGGATAGGCATTATATGTGTTTGACTCAAAAGTTCAGTTATGCAAAAAGCATTTATATAATTGTTTATTGGGAACTCTGAGTATCTGTTTGTTAAATTAGAACACTTCATACATTTTAACAAAAGTACTTGTCATAATACCACCAAGAAGTAAATATACTTTTTGATATTGTACACCATAGAAAAATAGTTTAAAATAGTTAATTAACATTGTCAGAGCTTCATTTCAAAGGATCAAATTAAAAGTATAAGGAAAATTACGGTATACAAATAAGCCTTGGGCTTGATTGTCTTTTCCATCTTTCATATCCTTAACGATGTTCACAATATGAGCTTCCTGGTTTGCAGTTATGTCTTTCTCTATTAAAATGTTGAATCTAACGTAAAGGGAGTGCGTAGACGCTAAAGCGTGTTCAAATCTCAATGATGGGGGCGCAGGTTCAAATCTCGAGAGGGGACTTTCATTTTTGGTCTACCTTATTGGTAAGATCCTAGGATCGCGTGACTAATTCGAATACCATAATGCATATTTATATCCAGTCAGATGCGATTCTATCGAAGCATTTAGGCAAAAACACAACAACGTATTTTCATGTTGCTTTTGGCCATGTTTAATATAGATTCAAATGCTATCTGGTCAAACAAACCAAAATCTTCATAAAGTATATATATATATATATATATATATATATATATATATATATATATATATATATATATATATATATATATATATATATATATATATATATATATATATATATATATATAATTAAAGCAGTTAAATGCTAAATTAAAGAATTTCGTTTTATAAGACAGTTATATATACGTCTAATAAAATAATTTCATTATTTTATTTAGTTTGCAAAATATACGAAGATAAAAATGTATTTATTTGATTGTCAAATACTGAGAAAAAAGGAAACAATATACGAAGCTTCGTTGTGAAAAGCAGACAAATATATCTATTTTTTCTATGGCCTTATTAGCGGAGATAAAAGAGCTGAGAAGTTTGCAACGGGGGAAACCTTCAAAATTAAATTACATTTTCTTCGTATTGTCTATTATCGTGTATAGAAATATATATGCGTTTAATAAATGAAGAAAAAATATTATCATGTTCGTAGAACCCGAATGAAAGCCATACTTGCTATAAAATAATTGTAAACAAGACGAAGACCCATACCCAAGAAAGTATTTAACTATGCTTTTGATAAAAATGATTTATTATACTAAAAAATCTATATTTTATGCAAGCTTTTCTTATGCATAATATTTGAACATATATGCATACGATGTCTGGGTAGCATTCCTATAAACAGGGTGGACAGATATGAAATTTGTGTTACAACAATTACATTTTATTTAACTTTTCAACAGAAAATATGATATTTTGCTTTGATATATAATGTACTCATTACAAATTACTATTTTTAGATATGATTAAAAATAGTTTAAATATAAAATTGTGTTGTTGTTTGATTTATTACGAAGCAAATATAACCGTATCCTTCATGGCTACTAATTAAAAAACATATATCTTTATATACAAACAAATAATTGTTCAAAATAAAAATAAAATATTAATTTAATAAAAATAACTAAAAAATATTTAAAAAAAATAAAATTACATTAAACTTAAGGAGCTACCAGGTTCTAGAAAACCCTGCAATTGTCTTTGCTACCCACCGAGCACTTGATAAATATGTGTGGTAAAATATATAATAGCGGATTTTTATTTCACCATATAATTAGTGCTTCCGTACTTTTATTGCTCATGGATAAATGTTCCATGTCTATCTGTAGTCATCGTAATAAGCTCGTGCGTTTTCAACATTTAACAAAGACGATAATACATATTTGAAATTAGAGGCTCTGGCATTTTGGAAAGCAATTTGTCTCCATTAATTTTCTACAGAATGTTGTTATTACATGGCATGGATTTATCTTGTGATGATTATAAGAAATAAGAACGTAAAAAGGAAGCACTTTTACAACGTAGTTGGACTGTTGATAGTCGATGCTTTCTAAAAACGGGAGAGCTTGTTTATAGATGTATTCATATTATAACTTTTGTTGTGCGTCATAAAATGTCTTTTTTTATTAGATTTAGAGTGACACAAAGTTTAATATATGAACATAATAGAAGATAAACAGGCCACAGTATATGTTTCATAGAGTTGTTCATGTCTAATCAATATTTGAAGTTGTTCCATAAGATCACATTTTAAAGAAATATTTTGTCTAAAATTAATACTAAGGCTTTTTGTACCTTTTATGATACAATTTTTTCATATTAGCTTACAAACCAGACGCATTCATCTAAAGGTAACACCTAGCGGGTAATACATAGCTCCGGACCCTAATTTAGTGCGAGTAATTCAAAATGTGAACTTTGTCCGCTGGAAAAACTGTACACAAGATATTGCATCATAAAATCCTTGATATATAATCAAATAGATTAAGAAAAAAATAGCCTATGCTCTTGATTTACTTATCCAAATGCGTAATGCTTACAACAGTCAAGTCCGCTGAATAAAGGAATTTACATAAATATGAATATATATTTATTTTTTCCTTTTCCAAGAAAAAAAAGAACACAAAATATGAGAGAAGAAAATAAGTTTTTTATAGTTAGTTGGAGCATTTTGTTTGTATAATTAAGTTTTAAATATGCTCTAAGAAGTCCTATTTCTTGCATACATAAATATATAAACGCTTATAAATTTATACTCATATTTGGGTATGTATATACATATATTTGTATGTAAAATGTAGTAATTATGAAAAATAAATCATGCTTTAAATAAAGATGTAATATGTTCAAAACACAAAAACATACAATAAGTGGAAGAGCTAGAATGGAAGAAGGAGAAAATAACGGTTGTTTGTGCGAATATTTTGTTTTACAAATTTTTTTTATAATCAATAAATATATTTAAAAAATACGAAAATATTGTCCATGCATATAAAAATGTCTTTAACAAATTGGACATTTTATATATTCGTCTATAAAAACAATATTTTTTATCAATTAAAGAATATTTAGTTAAGCATCAAACTAATTTTGTGCTTCTTCTGTTATAATTATTTGTTATGTTAATGTATGACGTATGTGTATCGTGTTCTTGTTTATGTTTTGCTTGTGTTTTTATAAAATTGACAAAAAGTTATGGTTCCCTAAGTTTTAAAATATAATAACCATACACAAATTTCGCTACTTACCTATAAATATGGAGGATATTTAGCTACGAAATGTCATGAAAGACTGATGGCATTATAGGATAACATTTGTGAACTATGTGGAGGACTATAAGATATAGTCCCAAATCTGCATCGAGCTCATAAACAGTAGAATAAAAGCAATTCACTGACAATACGATTTAATTCAAATTGTATAGTTCTAATCCATTATAAGGGAGTGCGATAGCCATGTGCATTAAGGCGTGTTCAAGTCTCAATGTTGGGGGCCCAGGTTCGAATCCCGAGAGGGGATGGTCATTTTTGATCTACCTCATTGATAATATCTTAGAGTCGAAAGGTAAAATTTGATACTTTAATGCTTATTTGTATCCAGTCGGATGCGATTCTGTCGAACCATATATGCAAAAAAATATATTTTGCTTTCTAGACTCGAAGGCCTAATCAAAGTATTGAACTTTTTTCAAATTATATTTAGTCTTATGGAATGAAACGGGTTAAATTTGCTCTATTTTTTTATTTTTTTTAATATTATTTATGATCTAAAAGATATCTCGAACAGAATAAAATGCACGTATAAGGATGAATAAATAAATGAAAAATTTGATAAGCTACGTTAAAAACAAATATAACATTAAAAAACATATGCATTTATAACTTGTCGGAAGAAAAATAAAAGAACTCCCAACCTATCATCCTTCTTTATGAGATATCTTGAGATAAATAGTGATTTAGAAAACCAGTTGACTCGCTGAGATGAGAGATCCAATGCGTCATTTGATTCAGTCCACTTGCACTTGAAGGGGAGAGGACCCGTTGTTTTGAAAACATCCCTGGGGATGGAGCGTAGAATTTCCAGACTTCTTCTGACGAGATCCTGGAGACCCACAGGAAGCTAACCTCCGCACGGTTAAATTTGCTCTTTAATAATATAAATCCTTCTAGATGAACAGAGGTAAAGTCTTTGTTCTAGAGTATAGATTGACTTTTTAAGTACTCTCGGAAAGCAGGCATTCAATATCTATTTTTTAACTATGTTTTATTGAGGATAAATGACCACTGACCAAGGTTTCAATATTTCATGTCTTTTATATGTGAGTATACAGTAAACATTTAGCTCGGTGTTTAGATCCCTATAATTAAAAGATATATATTCCCTTAACTTACTGTAAGACAATACTTTTTGGAAAGTGGCTTTCTACTTTTTTTATTTTACAATATCATTCATTAGCACTAAACCTTCAAGATTACAGGGTAAGCAGTATTATCTTTTGTTTTAAGCGCCCCTTCTTACCGCCTGATCCATCTTCCCTAAGTAGTATTTATTTATATATATATATATCTTTCCACTTTACCATTTTCATTATCATTTCAATAAAAAGATTTAATTAGAAGGAGTTTTTATTGGATACTAAATACAGTGTGCGCTCATACTAAATGAACAAAACGACTTGCTCCCTGCCAATTTCCTCTATAAATGTTACATATTAAATGTATTACAAATATAAAATCTCCTTTGTCTTCTCTTTTATTATCTCTCCCATTAAAGCACATTAGCTACTTTAAGACCATAATAATAATAATAATCGTAATACAACCATTGATGTATGTACACTATATATTTTCTGCCTCCCATCGTATGTACATGGCTTTGTTCACCATATGACAATGTGTAAAATAACTTAAATGATGAGATTGTAAAAAAATAGTGAATGGGGAATACAAAAGAAATGAGAGTATAAAGTATGTATATATATATATATATAGTAATAATAAGTTATTAGGTTCAGATTATAAATATATATAAATCTGCAATTTAACTACCATATATATGCACTATCTATAAACTGTGTTTAGCTGGAGTCCTAATAAACTGAGAGCGGTATGTTCTTTCTCATTTCTTAGTGGTTCTAATAGGCATTTAATAGCATTTTGGTCCTTGAAATATGTACTGAGAAGATGCATATGGCCTTAAACAGAAAAGAGTCAATTTTTAGAGAGATTAGGTAATTGAATTTGGAGGTTTTATAATATTAATAATTTGATTGCCCCTTCAAAGATATAAATTAATTTTCCGTGATGCGTTATATATATTAAAAATAATATATTTTGAATAGTACAAAGGTATTGGAGAGCGTTGTCTGAAAACAAATATATACTATAACTAGAGGCATATATACACTCAGAGAGTGCAAACCTCCGCCGTCATGAGCCTTCTGAGGCGGATTTTTCACGACTGGGGAGGCGTAGAGAGACGGGGAGGGTTCCCCTAGACGGAAATTCCGAGAGGAAGACGCTCCCGGCACCCAATTTCACAGCACAGCGACATCTATTGGCAGAGTAGGCTAACTTGAAAAATTTAGTAGTATTTAGCTCATTTGGCGCCTTAATTCTGCACTCAGAGATGCCAAAATTTAATCACTTCTTCCTTTTGGCACTTCCAACAACTCCACAAAATTTCATCCAAATCGTTTAGTACTTTTTGAGTTATCCTGCTGACAAACCAAACAACAAACCAACAAACGCCAGTGAAAACAATACCTCCTTCGGCGGAGGTAAAAAAGTATAGTCTGTAGCAGAGTATATCCATCTGTCTGCTCCTATTCGTTCCTCTGCTCCTCTACTCATATAGTTCCTTCTCTTTTCTCAAAGAGACTATAAAAATTTGATATAAAATTTGTGAAAAAAATTGGTATAAAAAGAATTACCTTCTACGAAATACACATCAGTTTAGATGAGATAATCAAAGGTGTGTCATTTAATCCCTTTGGTACAAGTCCATCAATCTATATAGAAGGAATTTAAAGACATAAGGAATGGTTTAAGCCTTGCAAACATTATCCAATTTTGTTTATCGAAATTCAGCTCATATTCACGCCCAAGTTGATTAGTATTTTTTTGTAAAATTGTTATTCCTTTTTTTAATGGTCTATAAAATTGTCAAAAATGCTTTCAAAATGTCTAAATACAGCACTTATAACTTACATAACTTTTATATGCTCATATAGTTGTTTAAGATGTGTAAAGTGTCCGAGAATGTTATTTATTAATGGCAATGTCAATTGTACAACTTCAATAATGTATTTTTCTTCTACTATTGTCATTTATTATAGAGTTCTCACTTTTCCCCCAATACATTTCTTTATAATACTTACATAGATTTCATTATTATTTAGTACTCGATGCGTGGACACCATTTTCAATTTCGATGGGCATAAATATTAGTCTGGACCAATAAAAACATTTAAGCTCCATTTGTAGCATCGAGAACTATATTGATGTAGTGAAAAATGTCAAGTCACAAAAAACATACAACTTATAGAGAATATAACATTTTTTGCGAAAGCTTTTCTTGTTTATAAAAAAAACCCGGCGGATAAGTAATCGCCATAATCTATTGCAAAATATGATATCTCAAATCCCAATACTTTCATGTGATACTTTCATGTATTATATGTATTCATTAAAACAAAAAAGGTTGCAAAAACAAATTTCCTTCTAATATCAGATCACACTGTCGTTTGTTTTAATTATATTACTCTATAATGGAATACTCATTTCATTATTTTTTGGATTTTGTAATATAATAAATAATTTTATTTAGATGATTCCGACTGTGATTAGATAACTAGATGGAAACTACCTAAAATATTTTTTTATTCGACCTTATTCTATTTAGCGAAGTTACATATAATACATATATATAAATAAACATTCTAGACTATAATATTTCTCTATTACATAGGTATTATATGTATCTATAAAATCTGTTCTCTAAAATTACAACATTTTTTTATGATTTAAAATACTGTTGATAATAATAAGATAATAACTGGTCATAACTTCTTAGATATCATCAGTCATTGTCGGACACATTTCTCACTCGAGAGTGTCGTTTTTGCCAGCAGAGTGATGAGACGTCTTATCATATGTTGGCTGAGTGTGATTTCTTTTGTCAAAAGAGAATGATCGCTCAAAAATGCTTTAACCAACATCCTCCAGAGTTAAAGCAGATACCAGCAATTCTTAGGAATTGTAACATCGGTTACCTGTTTGCTTCCGAGGTAGAATAAATAAACAGCATGGTTAAAGTGGTTATGTGTTCTAGGGCATGGGCCAAGATCGTAAATTCGATTCCGCCTTGGATCAAGACTCGACTTCAATTCGTACTCTTGGATCCTACCTCAAACAATCAAACTGTGATAATAATTATGATTGAAAACATTATAAAACGAATGGTCAAACACAAAGAACACAGGGAGCTCGATAGCCGTGCGTGCTAAGGAATGTGTTCAACTCTTAATGTTGGGGGCGCAGGTTCGAATCCCGAGAGGGGATGGTCATTTTGGTCTACCTCATTGATAAGATCCTAGGTTCGAGTGAATAATTTTAATGCTAGAATGCTTATTTATATCCGTCGGAAGGTGCAATTCTATCGAACCATAAAGGCAAAAAAAACCACATCGATGTATTGAGGTATTTCCAAAATATGTTTGAAAAGCACAAAAGAACAAAATGTATATGCGTTTACATCCCATTCTTATTAAACGATTATACAAGAACTGTTTTGAAGTATTCATTTCATGATATGATAACTTAAAACAAAGTTATTATATTTAGGGCAAAGCTTTCATTATGATCAAATTATCATGAAATATACTTTTTCTATTTGTTATATGTATGTTTGTTCCTAGCATGCAGACATTTGATGTGTGTGGGGGTTGTATACTATTAATTGTTTTTTATGATTAAAAGTTAACCCATTTCTACGCAATAACAAATTATAGACACATTGAATGCATGCCCGTGTTAAGAGACAAAGTAAATATTGCTCTCAGGTTAATTCAAATCTCACCACAAAAACTAATTTGGGAAAGGAGAATGATTCGAAAATATCGTGAAAGTCTGCATTCTTAACTCCTTTGTAATGTTCCTTTTTGTTTGTCTGCAAAACAACCTTCTCATACTTAATAGATTCAAAGTATAGTAGTATGTAAATAAATGCCGTAAACTTTACCCAAAGGTTAAGTTGCTAAGAGCAATAAGTAAAGGATCCACAGACAATGAACTCACTCATTTGAAAGTGGATATACATATTTTAATATATTCGACAAACTGAATGATAATTTGGCTTATGTTACCCAATTGACGTTCAAATTATGTGATGGATTAACGGGATACATTTCGTAACGAATGCAAAAAGCTGTTGTTTCAATTGCTTGTTGTTGTTTCAATTTCAAAATATAAATATATTATAAGACATGTTATATATATATATATATATATATATAATTCCCTCTGCCTTTGACTCTTCATGAACATTAGCGGCATCTGTAAATAAATATTCTCCCGGAATATCACAGTACCTTATAGTAATATTGGGAAGACTTTAAAATATTTTAAACTAAAGGCATGTATACACTCAGAGAGTGCAAGCCTCCGCCGATCCCCACCAAAGAATCACTTGGTCTTTTAGTCATTTCCAACCCTCTACGCACTGTCCTTTTAACTCTACATACTGCACCTTTAACTCTACACACTTGAATTATAGGGGGCGTTCCAGTTCATCAAAGAGGAGAGCAGAGCACAGCGACATCTATTGGCAGAGTAGGCTAACTTGAAATATTTATTAGTATTTAGCTCATTTTGCATCTTAAAGAAGCACTCAGAGATGCCAAAATTTAATCATTGTTTCTTTTGGCATTTCCAACAACTCCACAAAGTTTCATCCGAATCCGTTCCGCACTTTTTGAGTTATCCTGCTGACAAACAAACAAACCAACCAACAAACCAAGGCCAGTGAAAAACAATACCTCCTTCGGCGAAGGTAATAACGCTCCTAATACCAGTTTTACTTTTTTGTAATCATATGATCTTTTAATTGTATTTAATTTGTTTTTTCAACATCAATGCTATAATTCAAAGCTAAAATGCTTATTTATATAATTTTACGATGCATTATCATCGATTTTATATATAATCTTATGTATATATATTTTTCTGAACTGTAAATAATTATATATATATATATATTTGTGAGTGCGTTAACTCACTAATAAACGTCAAGAGCAACAAAAACATTTATTCTCTAGGGCTCTTATAATATTGTTTTTTCATATACTCTGACTATATTTACGATGTACAAAAACCCTGTCTTTGCCTTTGTGGCAAACATCCAAACCACCACCTCTCAAATGCCTTGCTTTTATCAATTTTTCTTCAGTACCCCCCATTATTTTGTCCTTTATCCTTCGAACAACAATGGAATAACCATCAAAAACAATATAAATATTTCATTTCATGGAATCCCAATGGACAAGACACTTACTTGGTATATTATCATCTTCTAGTGCGTGAAAGTTTTTTATAATACAATTTACATGAGATGTTAGTATATATTACATATTTATTCTAGGCTGGATTCCTTCCTTCCCCTCCCTCCCTCCTCTTCAAAAATGAAGACATATCTAGGTTATGAATAATAATAATAACAATAACACTGTTTATATATTTTGAATTTTGTTCAGTATTGCCTGTAGTTGGGTCTGTTGTTTTGATATATGTACTAGAGATCTACGGATATTTAAGTGTTTGCTGATTAATCGATGCACATATACATTTTTAAAGCTATATTAATAATCAAGTTTGAATGTTCACAATTTCTCTTTTATAATTTTGACGAAAAGCTTATATTTTTCCATTTCTGTGATATTATTATTTTTTCTATATGGTTCGATAGAATTGCATCCGACAGGAAAAAATAAGCATTAAAGTTTATAAATTAATCTATCGAGCCTATTTTGGTTATTCACTTTAGAACAACGAAAAAATGTTTACTCTTTTTATTACATTTTATATAGCATTTGATGTTTTCCTAAATTTTAATGCATATATTTAATTTTATGTACTGTAAAGCTTTTGATAATATTAAAATAGATGATTAAGATATTATTCCTTTCACGCGAAAGTAGACACACAAATTCAAATCAGATGTTGGTTATTTTTTTAGAGTTACTCAATTGATAAAAAGTGACATTATTTTTACACTGTATGGATTTCACCTAATAAATAACATCTTTACCACAAAAAAAAAACCGCAACTATTTATATATTCAATTCTTCTAAAGACTTACCCGGAGTAAAAGTAGTTATTATTACCTCCGCTGAAGGAGGTATTGTTTTTCACTGGCGTTGGTTTGTTGGTTGGTTTGTTTGTCAGCAGGAAACTCAAAAAGTGCAGAACGATTCGGATGAAACTTTGTGGAGTTGTTGGAAAATGCCAAAAGAAACAAGTGATTAAATTTGGCATCTCTGAGTGCTTCTTTAAGATGCAATGAGCTAAATACTATAAATATTTCAAGTAGCCTACTCTGCCAATAGATCGCTGTTAGATGTCGCTGATATATGTCGCTGTGAGTGCTCTCAAAGAGGAGAGCACAGCACAGCGACATCTATTGGCAAATGACAAAAGACCAAGTGATCCCTTTGGTGGGGATCGGCGGAGGTTTGTACTCTCTTGAGTCCTCTAGTTATTATTATAGTTACACCCCCTTTTATTCTTTCTCGCTTTCGTGTTTCTGAGTGTCATAGAAATATGACAAAAACATATCTTCTTCTTCCATCATTGGCTCGTCTTCCATGAGGAAATAATAAGATAGGATATGTAACTCGAGTAGGTCTCATCCATTTTTTTT
>CP045904.1:17905641-17921852 GCA_013387185.1 Caligus rogercresseyi
TACAAGAAGATGAAATTCTGCGGATTAATGACTGTAAGAGTGGAGCGGGCTTGATCGTTTTTACATTAAAGGCTCCTATCAATGTTCTCATTCGATTCAAACACTTGAAAGATGTAACAAAATAGAAGACGATACATATTTGTAGTGAGGGCTTAAAGAAGATTAAAACCCTTCAAGACCGGTGGAGGTGGTAATCAAGAATGGTTCGGAAGTTAACCTAGGAAGGCTAAAAGAAGTGATGGAAAGATACGGGACGTTATGCAGGAATATTGAAAATATACAGCACTCATTCGTACCAAAAGAGGGTATTGACACGTCATTTTGGAAAAAATGAACAAAATCATTCAGAATGACTGAATTTTGTATAAAACTAACAAAGCCGATTCCTTGTATAGTCCCAGTTGCTGGGAGGAAAGTAGAGCTCATTTGTAACCTACAAAAAGTTCAATGTTAAAATGCCTTAAGTTTGGGCACATAAGGAATAACTGTACTTCTGCGAAAAGAGTTTTTGTTTCCGAATTCGAGGCAGAGTTCAGGAGAGAATTAGGACTTCCAACGAGAGTCGAAAGTAGTATGACTTTGGACAAAGATGACATGGATCAAGACGAACTCGATGGATATGCCGAGGATACTGGAAGGATCAACAAGTCTAACTCAAAGGAATTTAGCAAAGACAACAAACCAAAAGCAACCCCCCTTGACGGAAGAAAGACTGTTCAAATCGAGAGAAAGGAATCTAGGTATGCATATAGTGATACCCATTGGCAGCCCAGAAAGAAACCTCTACTAACGCTGAATCTACTACAAGTTCTGAATCAACGACGAAGAGTCAGACAAGAATAAATTTCTTATCTTCAATCAAACAAGACAGCCAGTTCCATGAGGGGCGACTGGAAGCTTGTTATGCGAAGAAAGTTGCCAACTCCAGAGCAATCTGCCCCAACTAAAATATCAGCCGACAAAAAAAAGGTCAAAAGGATTTTCAGTAGTCCAGATGATGGCGCTTCAAAGAGAATCAGAGAGGTAGACGGCGCAGAAGTGGAATTTCCACTCTCGCGGAGTGACTCTATGTGATTATGTTTCCCTCCATCTAACTCGGTATGAAGATAACAGTCCTTTCCTACAACGTCAACTCTATTGCTTCGGGTAAGAGAGCCTCAACAGTATTCAATTATTTGAAGTCAATCGACTTTCCAGATACTGTTTCTTTGGTGGACTCACGATTGAAGGACACCCAGTCGATCTCTTATTTAATCCCTCCTCGCATGATACCTTTATCTCTCCCGCACAGCAACTCTTGTCCCACCCGTCGAGAGGAGCTGTTCTAATGATTAGAAAAACCTAACGCCATGTCTTAATAAGTCGGACCCCTGGGAAACTTTATTTCGGCGGATATTATCTTTAACTAAGAAATCACAAGAGTTATTGCAGTCTATGGACCGAACAAGGACATCGATGTATACTTTACAAAATACTACCTGGAAACGTTTTGTTATGGGGGATCTAAACATAACGAGACGGCCTGGAAGAGATTCAGTTAACTATGAAGGTTCGAAAAATATCAAAAATAGAAATGACCTTGAAAAAATAATTTCCATGTTTTGTCTCCAAGATGTGGCCTCATTTATGACAGCAATAACCCAGTAATGACTTACTTTAGAAAAAGTCCTAGCGGTGTAAGTATAGAGGGAAGACTGGACTACATTCTCCATATGCAAACGTGGCAAAATGTATCACGGACTTCACCGTTTTACCTCCTCATGTTTCAGATCATTACCTATCTTGGCACATTTTAGTACCTTTAATTCGGCCAGAAACTCGATTTGGAAGTTGAATGTTTCATTACTTGAGGATGAGGACACCTGTAGCAGAATAAAGGATGTTATTAGGGATAGCAAAGCTCTTCTTGAGAAAACGTGGCTCTCACCGTGTTCAACACTTAAGAGGATTGAAAGTAGAGATAAACAAATATTTATAGAAAAGGGAAAACAAGCAGTTCGGCGTCAAAGAGCCACTCTGGATCGTCTGAGTCATTTACATAGGACCAACGTAACAGAATGGATGTGAAAGAGGAACTGGACGAAATATGTAGATCGCAGAAAGTTTGGTGCGGCATTGAGAGCGAGATCTGACTGATTAATAGTAATTTGAAGTGCACAATTCCTGCTTTAGCCTCCGAAAAGAATATTCAGAGCCTAAGAACAGTTTCAGCCTTAGGGACAAATACATGTAGAGTTACTAACTCACCTGTCGAGATTGGTAAATAAATCGCCTCATTTTACTCAGCTCTCTACAAATGCAGGGAATGCAAGACAGGCGCTACTTGTTCTTTTTGGCTCAAGTGGCGAAAGAAGCAAGAAAACATTTCAGCCGTAGATATTCGAGATGAATATCCAAAGAGACACGTGGGGATAATTCTAACCGAATCGGAATTGCCAATCACGAAGGAGGAATTATCTACAAAAAGAAATTTAAATCTCCGGGGCTTCGGGTCTGCCTTTCGAACTTTACAATTTTTTTGCCGTGGAACTAGCTCCTATCGTAGAAGCAACCTACTGCGAAATATTGAATTGTGGGGCAGTTCCTGCTTTTATAGGCGAGGGCTTCCTAAAATTGATTCCAAAAAAAGATAAGGATCGCTTGAATTATCCAATTACAGACCAACCTTACTAAACACATCCTACAAAATACTTACCGGTATTATCAACAGTACACTCGTCAAAATCCTTCCGTCTATCATCTGTGGCTCACAAAAAGGCTTCATGAAGGGGCGAAGAGCAGAGGATATACCTCGTTCTATCAGTACTTAATTGATCGCTCTTTGAATCATGGAAGGGATTTTGCGCATTGTTGGTGGACTTTAGTAAAGCCTTCGATTCCATTTCCTGCAAGCTCATATTCAGCTCACTCCTCAGATACGGATTTCCAATGGGCTTTATAAACATGGTCGGTACAATCCTAAGAGACTCATTTTCGTGGGTGGCATCGAATGGACTTTCATTGAGATTACGCAAGGTTGTAAACAAGGAGACCCCATTTCACCATCCCTCTTCTTATGGCAGTCAACAATCTCTTCCACTTAATTAGCCAAGCTGCTCCTCCAGACTTAGGCAAATGTACGCTGACGATCTTTCAGTTTTCTATGAAGGCACATCGAAGAAATATCATTGTCTATAAAAATGACATTTAAAGTTTTAAACAATTATGCAACCCATTCTGGCCTCGTCATGAACAAAACAAAGACAGAAGTTCTCACTCTATACAGTCTTCGCTTGTGGAATCGTTCCTTCCTTAAAGTACTCTTCCTCAGCCATCCTTCTTGGTATAACAATCTCTGAAACTGTGACTAAGTGCAATTTTAAAAAATATTATAGATTCTGTCCGTAGTTCAACAGCATATTACGACAGTCAGTGCTGGAATATTTTGGCAAAATCAACATTTGGAATGGAATCGTAGTTCCCAGGATTGTACATTTACTGAGGTATACTCCATTCACGAGCACCACTAAGACCCAATTGCAAGAACTGCAACAAAAGTTCATTTGGAAGGTAAGAGAGCATATGTCTCAAGCAACCGTATGCTGGCTCCAACATCTCAGTGGGGCTTAGGGCTGAAACCAATCGAATCTGTTGCACATACAAGTATACCTTCTTACAGCAAAAGCCTTTAACAGGTTTAACATTATGTTTTCTAAGTCTATAAAAAGAAGTCATTTTGACTTCTCCGTCATTCTAGGTATAAATTGTCATAACTCTTCACTGACTTACTATATTATTAGATATTTGATAAAAACCTTTGTTTTGTAAATAATTATAATTCAAAAATTTGAAGCATATCGGACCACTGACACTTAAGATATTAGCTTCTAAAGTCGAAAAAACAGTCAAATTGACTTCACCGTCTTTCTAGTGTTAAAGTCAAATTCAATTACTCAAACTAAAGTCCTATTATCAATATTATTCACAACGAATGGTCCTTATTTGACTCCAAAAAACCAAAATATATATACAATTCGTCCTTTAAAAAAAGTATTTAAAATATACTTTGATCAAGTTCCTTGATATTATGTTTAGAGCTAAAAATCAATGACTTTTATTATTAAATCCTTTATTTTAGAATGAAAGAACCCTCCCCCCTCTCCTAACGAATACGAATCCTTCTATGTCAAATATACATAGCTTTTATTTAAAACATACACATATACACCACACACCACTCAATTCATAGCCATATATGTATTTTGTTCCGAGAAGAAAAAGAGTTTGACGGAGGAAAATTAACATTTCAGAATAAGTAGGGGCTCAACTCATAGGGAAGAGAAGAAGGCTTATTTGAATATCTTTTAAAGCAAGTCTCATACAATGTGTGTTACCTCTGAGACGACACAGATGATGTGATATCAATCAAATTATTTTTTAGATGAAGAGAGAGTGAAAAAGAAGGGGGAGGGGGGCTCTTCTTCCTTTTAGTTCAAAATTAATTTCATTAATTAATTTAATTGAAATCTAAAAACAAAGTCAATGCTAAGATCTGATTATATTTTAAAATACAAAATAAGATATATTTATAATGCATCCAAATACATATATATATAAATATATATATATAATATATATATAATATATATAATATTATATATATATATATATATATATAGATATATATATCAACTTTCAAATAGTCAACTTTTTATGCTTTTCATATATAACGTTCTTCAACGTTACAAACAGTAGGTCTTCTCACAATATATAATATATTAATTCACCAATCTCTGTCCGTCTGTATGTCCCTACGCTATCTCCTCCACATTTATGGTCAGATTTGAACTTTGAAGGTACCTATGGAATCCTTGGGTCAAGACGGACCTAATAAACTATTTCAGACCTTGTCTGATTTGAACCACCTACTTTTCAAGGTAAAAGAGAGAAAAGAAAAGGAGGAGGAGGGGTTAGAGACTATAGAAAAAGAAAAAAGCATCTCATGTGAGTTCAACAATATTTTTGTACAAAGTCCTTTTTTGAGAAGAGTTTGTACAAAACAGAAATTATTTTCAGAAATTATATTTCACATAAATTGCTTATTGGTGCCAGATCAGAATAGACATTTTCGAATCATTGAAGGGACTCGTTTAATCCTTTAAAAATCGACTAAATAAATATTCAAGGAGCGTCAGGGCTCAGTGAATCGGCTTCCATCCATGTCGAGGGCGCGCTTCGACTCCCAGAGTGGAAGGTCAATTTTGTGCCCATTTTTATAAGGGTCAAAGGTTTCATGGACAAATTTTAATGCTACACTGCTTTTCATATTTACACGGTCATATGTAATTGGAATCAAAGACTATTTTGGGGTCGATGGCATCCCAATAACTGTCTCAAGGCTCCATGGGACCCATTGCTCTTCCTATCGTTTCCCTGGTGAACCGAATCATCAAACACCTCACATTGGCCCAAAAAGTGGAAGGAGGCAACCGTCACATCTGTCCTTGAGGCCGGTGAATCCCGTCTGGATGTGGCCAGCTACGGACCAGTGTCCCTTTTGTGTGTAATCTCCAAGCCAGTCGAACGAGTCCTGTATAATGACCTGGTTGGGTTTGTTGAGCTCATGCTACCCAATCAGCACGGTTTCCGGGCCAGCCACGGGATAAACCCTGTCTTCACCTTCTCTTCTCCAACATATTTGTGACTGTGATAAGAAAGTCTGCTTTCGATTACAGTGCAGCATTTGACATGTTGATCCCAAGACATTGTTACGCAAGCTGAACTGGATGTCCAACGAGGCCATGAGACTTTTAGCCTCTTATTTGACATGGGGAGTTCAGAAATTGAGGTGGAATGGAGCGGAGTCAGGGTTTTGTAATCAATTCGCTTCTTTTATCCTGCTAACTCCGACCTCCCGGACGAGTTATTTGTGACATCGATCCTGACACATTAAAAGATATCATAGTGTACGCCGACGACACATCAGATTTAGTGGCTGCCGCATTTGGGAGGAAGTCCAGTCAACGATGGATCGCATTGCCAAGAGACTGGAGAACAACTCCAACGAGAACGGTCTCTGCCTGAAACCGGGGAAAACACAAACCCTGACAATCGGACACAAGGATACACTGCCGCTACGGACTTGATGTCCTTGGATGCATGGTGGCCAAGAATCTGGGGTTCGGGCACTACCACAGGACACTGGCTGCAGATTTGAGGAAACGTGCTGTCCGCAGAATGTAAACGTCAATGTCCAGAGGTCCACACTTAAACAACGTTGGAATACTCTCGTGATCGGCAAGGTACAATAGTCATGTTCATGGTTCACCACCCGCCAGTTCATCTCCCCCATGAGCTCGACGAGAGTGGTCGAGAAGCTGGTCAAAAAGCTCAAACATGAGACCTAAGCTGATTTGTTGCTCCGAATAACCTACTCTCAGATTCCCTCGCCAAACAAATCTGTGAATTCTACAGGATCAGATTTTCATCAAGTAGTTATAGTATATATTCAATTATACAGTAATACATTGTTTTTCTTCTGATTTTATATATGTGTTAATTATATACTATGTATTTTATCATTCTATAAATATGAGTAGCCACTAAGGCTACAGTAATGTTAACTCATTAACTGACCCATGAAAAGAAAATGAGCTTATTTAAGTCTAAAAATTAATCAGACAACCAAACTTCAGTTTCAACCAAATAAGCAATATATAAAATAAAGTATAAACAGGAATAATTGGAGATCAAAAGACATTTCCATCTTTGAACCTAGGACGTACAAAAAAAAGATAATTAAATTTGCCAATTTGAAAATAGGTTCTTTGTGAGTTTGTAAGATATGTATAAGTCTTTATGAGCTCCTTCAATTATTATCAATGACAACCAATGTCGTCAAGCATGCATGGTTGGTTCATTTAAGTAATTATTTAAACTTAATAACAAAATCTACCACCACCAACATCATAAAGGGGGAGTTACTGAAAAATATTTATTTTCCTAAAAAAATTCTAGAAATGAAACTAGAGGCATATATACACACAGAGAGTGCAAACCTCCGCCGTCACGGGGTCCTTATGAGCCTTCCGAGGCGGATTTTTCACGACTGGGCGGCGTAGAGGGACGGGGGAGGGTTCCCCTCGACGGAAATTCCGAGAGAAAGACGCTCCCGGCACCGATTTCACAGCGACATCTATTGGCAGAGTAGGCTAACTTGAAATAATTATAGTATTTAGCTCGTTTTGCATCTTAATTCTAAATCAGAGATGCCAAAATTTAATCACTTGTTCCTTTTGGCATTTCAACAATTCCACAAAGTTCACCCGAATCCGTTCCGTACTTTTTGAGTTATCCTGCTGACAATCCAACAAACTAACAAACCAACGCCAGTGAAAACATACCTCCTTCGGCGGAGGTATGATTATGTACAACATTACATAAAGATTTAAAAAAAGATAAAAACAATATTACAATTGTTAAATCAAATATAAGAACCTTTACTCAAATATAGAGTGCATGACAATTTAAAAAATATATAAGTAAAATTTCAATAACACTTGAAGCCTCGCTGCGAAGGATTCAAGTATTTCCCATCAAAATCAATGCAAACCAACACGGCAATAATTACAAGGAACAAAATATGCAAAAAATCCTTATCGACCTCCAAATTCTAAAGTAATTCTCATCATATAAGACGCGAAGAACAAGATGACTAAATTTCAACAACGTACTTGACACTTCACTCTGACACTTTTTTCAAACTTAAGCCAATTATTACATTGCTACAAGCACCAAATATTATGCCTTAATGAAGAACCAACTATAAAGATATGTAGTTGCACATCTTGAGCATTTTGACTGACAGCTTGTTATTTAGTATTAGAATGGACTGTTGTCTTCATTGACAGCTAAGACGGCTGTCCAGAATGCATTCCCCTAAAAAAATAGTGCAATTACTATAAATGTACACAACTTAAATCATGCCGTTACTCATTTTTAAGGATATGAGCTGGCTTAATGAGCTAAATGGCTAAAAATAGATATGCAAAATATAACCTCCTATCTTTTTTTTGCACGATGATTAAATTTATGAAAGAGGCCCAAAGAGATGAGAGTATAAATTTAGAAGAATTTATTGATGAGTACAATCAATTATTTTATATGAGGCAATTCATAGGCCAATATTTAATAGGCAAATGTTTGGATTATGCATCAAGATATAGCCTACTACTTATGTTCTGCTTCGAAAACAACACTAATTTTAAAAAAATAACATTAAATTTATTGAGTAATCTCAATCCAGAACTTGATCTAGACTGTGTGAAATTTTATATTATTTACAAAAAAAAACTTTTTTATAATGTTATTTTTGTTTTTTTAGTAAAGCATCGTTTTTATATAACAATGCTGCTTATATATGAACAGTTAATAAAAATAGGCCTATTATATATAAATGGACCTCGAATTAAAAAATGAGTCCGCCTATCGCATATCAAGACGTAGTGTCCGACCTTTATATTAGACTAACAACTTATGTTGATCAAAATTCCTAATGTTGTCATGTAACGACGACCGTTTTCTGCATGTTAATAAAGGGGGGGGGATATATATATATATATATATATATATATATATATATATATCTATATATATATATATGATACTAATACTTTATATATGATCAAGGTCGACAATGATTATTGTCTAACTTATCATAAAATAATCCAAAGGATTCATCAAAAAAAATAATACTTGTTCTATATAGTTTTTCAAGAAATAAAGGTTTAGTGAGTTGATAGCAAAAGTTCCGATTTTTGTTATTCATAAACTCTTTTTCAAGTTCAAATAAATAAATAGATATTTAAGTAGGATTATTTAGTTGGACTATATTATAAATGTTTCTAAATTTATATTAAGGATATAAAAATTCAATAACTAATGTTGATTTTATACTTGTTCAATAAAAATACTGAAAACTTTTTGGTTTTTATGATATGCATTAAGTATAAATCAATTTTAATGGGTCAAATATTTAATTAAAAATCATACAAAAAATAATGAACATTGTGTGAGCAATTAATTTTATCAATAACCAGCTAGGTTAAATATTTTATTCATGTTCATAAATATTTAAAGTATAAATACAATAAAACCATTATTTAATTTATATTTTATAAACGGATATCATTTTTTGCTTATTCTTTCATAAAATTTGTTGCAATCGAAAGAAAACTGACATATAATATATGAATTTTTATATTTTACGTTATATAAATTTCAAGTAGTATTTGATGTTTATTTTTTGAGATAAGTATTATAAAAAGTTGTGTAAGGATGCAAAAAATAAATGACAATTCCCACGCCTTCATAAAGTCGTTAAACGGGCTTATATCTAGTATTCATATATAATTAAGGTAGATAAGAAACACTTGAATTCCTTACAAATTTATTAATGAATATCCTTTTTAGTACCTATCAGAAGTCTATCTAAATAGAAATGTTCAAAGAATGTAATGCATATGTAAAATAATATGAAAAACTATGTTCAAATACATTTAATCAATACATCTTATTTTTGTCTGTTCTCTGTATGCACAATATTACCAAAGAGACAAGAAATGCAGTCTACAAAATGATATTGTAGTCTCTGTAAATAAATCTCAAATAGTTCTTGTCTTTTATTCAATAGAAGGACGTTGCATAAAATACTACGTGTTATAACCTATTTGGCTTGCTTTCCTTGAACACTTAATACCCTTGTTCACAATAATAATAAGTTGATTATACGTTAACTGTTGAAACGCATTTATTTTGCATATATGTATGTTTAAGTAGAATTGCAGGATATGGTGGATATGAATAAATAAATAAGCAGACTTTTGACGTTCGCAAAAATTGTCGTTCCCACCAAAAGTTATCGTTTGTCGTTCATCGTTCGTTTTAAGTTAAGATTGAATCGTCTTTTGTCGTTATTCTGAAGACTTTTTTAGAAAGGAAAGTTTTCCTTCGATAGTCGGAACAAAAGTAATGACCCTTTTGGAAAGGAAATTATTCCCATGAAACAGAAAAATATTACTTTTATGGCGCCAAAAAACGAACGACGATCGATAAGCATTTTTTGTTTTCGTTCAACAATTTTTTTTGTCCTTCGTCGTTTTGCAAACAACGTCGATTGCAAATGAACGTGAAACCGAATGATTCACTCTAAGCTTCATTATTTTAATGCTAATTAAGTTTTTTACATATCTAAATCTGTATATTATTGTATTTATTTATTCTATTTTGTTTTGTTTGTTCTTTTGTCGTTGTATAATTTAAGACTAATATGTATTCATATGTATTTTATACTACAACTACTTCGACTTATATATAAAAACTGAAATACAGGAAAAAATATTAAAAAACCCGAATGATTATTCATAAAATTGGGGCTTTTAGAAAATGCATATTTGATTAAGAGGGTATGATCCTCAAATAAGACCCTTGGAATCTACATCTATATCAACTTTCTTCAACACCTAGAAAAACCTTCTGCCTCTATATATGTATATTGTATATATCAAGGAAGTCTAAAAAACCACAAATATTTTCTTGACACAAAATATGTATAAAATAAATTGTCAAAGGGGTGAGAGTAGAGCCGCTTCTCTTTTCCATATAATTTTATTAAAATTCTTTGGAGAATTGGAAGCGATAGTCATTTTTTCTTTCCTTTTCTCTTGTGTGTGTGTGTGTTTTCCACCTCACCATATACATTTTTTTAATACTTTCATATGGATGGTCGCACTGCCTCTCAATGTACTATTGAGTAGGGTATTTATTGTATATAATGTAATTTAAAAAAAAGTGTTGAAAAAAAGTCTAATATTCATATTTTAATTTTATCCATCCCCCTTTTTAAACAAAAAAAAGAAAAGAAGGAGAAAAACGCTCTTTTCGTTTCAAGAACAGGCTAATCGGGTTTTTTTCTAGTGAAACTGGTTGGTTTAATGATAGACAGAGAGAAAGAGAAAAAATAATTAACAAATGATCCTTTGACAAAAAAAACAACAATATTTTATAGCATTGTTAAATTAATTAAAGCGGACAGCTTTTAATATATTTATAATCCTTGTCATAATCTGATCTTATGGCTGTTAATTACATAATGATTTCAACATATAAAAAACAGTCAAAGGTAATGTTTCGTGCCGAAACATATATAGAAAATGGTCAATGATTTTATGGCATACAATTTTTCGAAATGTCCTGGGAACTCTCCGAATATTAATCCCATAGAGATTATGCACAAAGCAATTCTAGTTCTTTGACTCTACAACATTGGCATGACTCAATCAGGCGCTGATTTAAGTCTGCCACAGAAAACACAAAATCCTTGGTGACTGCATAAAATATTACATGCCAACAGAATTTTCAGGGAAAAGCAGTGTATCTGGTGCAGCTGATAGCACAATTGCTCGTAGGTTGTTGGTTTCACATACTCTCGCGTCGTTAAAGAGTGGCAATCCGTGCTTTGGCGTTTAAACAAAGCAAAGTCCACGGCCTTAGGAGTTGTCGGAACGACGTCCTTTTCTTTTTTGAAGCCCAAACAGCACAACTGCCTTTATATTCCCTCCCCACAACTATCCAGACTTCTGACGTTTTAAGGAACGAATTTCTTCAATATAGAGACAGCCTGACAATCCACGAAGGCATGTAGGGTCACTATAAAGTCTCCCACAATCCTTGCAATGCTCGAAAGATTATGACATTAGAAGAAATTTGTAGTTGGCTTGTGAAGGTCCTCCGTCGTGGATTCCAACTAAGGACGGATTATTCTCTGCTTCCATGTTTCAGGAAGCTTTAATAAACTGAGAAAGAAATCAGTCAACCCTTAGTTTCGTAGCTCAAATTGGGAAATACCATTTTGAGGTGCCACGGCCGTGGCATAAATGAACAGCAGCGGCCTTTCTTAGAGGGAAGTTAAACTTCCATCATCCAATGGATATAATAAGAGACTGGAGTGTATGGATAAAAAGTTGTTTTTTAGAGCTTTTTTCTTCCAAAGCTGCAGAATCTCCCAAATTTTTGAAGAATAGGTTCTCGCTGATGTTTTCCGAATGATGTCCAGTTGAATCACTGAGAAATTTGGGCTCACACTTCCGAATTATTCTCTGAGCTGCCGCCCAACTTGAGGAAATACGTTGCGTGGAGTCGTTTGTGAGATCAGTTCCGAACATTAATCTCATACATATACTATTGTACGTGACAGTCCTCCTCCATTCCTGTTCGGGTTTCCTCAGAATATCTATAAAATCTTTATATATATTTTGGGACTATACGATAGAAGAGCCAATCCTCCCCCAATTACACTTCTTAGGTCTCCTAATAGCGGGAAGGTAGTTTTTGTGAAAAAGTTTCGACAACCAGACTTCTTCTTCATTCATGGCTCTTTCAGCAATCTCGGGAGATGCAGTGGCCTATAGAGAACCAGAGGAATTATGTGGAGATTATATAAGTCTATTCTTTTTGGAGGCCATAATTCCTCCACAAAGAAACCCGACTACCAATCGTCGAAGACATAATGTCCCAGTTGCTCCTATGTAGCCCACTTAGGCCCCCAGTGAAGACCAAGTATAGAAACTTTATTTTGACGGAGCAATGGCCTACGCAAAGTCCTTCTTTGTACCCCACTCCCTATCGGTAAATAAAAGTCTTGGATCGATTTAATTCCAAACCCGACCTCTCCTTGATTTTTCGAAAAGAAGACAAAAGGATTTCGATTCTCTTTTTAGCTGCACTTCTGAATTTGCTTCTAATGTCAATGTAATGTCGTCTGCGTAGAGATCGATCAGATGTCGGTAACCAGGAAATTGAACACCGAATCCACTGTATACGTGACAGTGAGTCACAAGCTCTTACACAGCACGATGAATAAAAGAGGGGCTGAAGGGCAACCCTGTCTACAGCTTCTTTCAAGCATATAACTTACTTTCCAGACCACCCAATGTGATTTTCGAGGATCCATTACAAAAAAGGCACGAACGGGGTTAAAAAAACGGAGAGGGAGGAGTTTTTAACAGCCCTTAAAATTTGACAATGTAAAATAGAGTCGAATGCTTTTTTAAATCTATCCCATCACCGCCCCAACTTTTTTCTTTCTTTCACAGAGTCAAGGCTGTATGAATATTACGTGATACATCAGATATTTCATTTTTAAAAATCCTTTTTGAGGGATACCAATCTTCTGTGTGAGTATTGGCTCCATTCCTGAGACAAAACTCCAGACAAAATTCGATACGACTGGTTGAGAACAGTGATCGGTCCCAATAGTTAAATTCATCCCATTCCCTCTTTTTGGAATGAGGACAATTCTTCCTTTGTGAAAGACATAGGAAGCCTGCCTCTGATTTCCATTTACTCTCCTATTCGAACCAGAAAGGGGATACTTCATTAGGAAGATGCGAGAAGACTTCTCCAATGATTCCGTCCACCCCGACGCCTTCCGTACGTTAACTTTTTTTCGATGTAGGGATGTAACTTTCTCAGTTGGGAAGATTCTGATCGGGCAACAAATTTCTTCTTGGGGAACTTAGTCCTATCATGGCGAAATATATCTGGAATTTTGTGTAAAAGAAGCTAATAGTCTTGGGATTTCGTATCTTTTTACCATCATGTATTTATTGACTTGATGGCGGACGCCCATTTTTATTAGTAAAAGGAATTTTATGTTCTTGAGCAAAATGGCATATATAATTTTAATCCGTGGGCATTTGTAGAATGAAGAACATTGATAAAATATTGTCGCTTAGAAATGGAAAGTATTTAACAATATCTATTTTATTTGATGTATTTGTTTAAAATTAGTTTATTTTTATATTATAAGAGACAAAATAAGTATACAACATCAATTGGGCAAGCCAAGGATGCTCGAAGGGAGGCATCCATGTACATGAGACCTCCCAAAATAAAACCCACTTTTTTAGTATTTTAAATATACCCAGCGATTCTGGCTAATTTTTTGATGCTGAAAACGATATCTAATTTTTTTTATAGCATTGTTAGAAATCGGACGTCCCTGGGTTCAAAGGTTCGTTATAAAGCAAAACTTTTTTGTTATTACTTATTTGAAAAAAAATAGTTTACCAAATTGCTATGATCAATTTATGACTTTATATTTTTTTGCAAATTTTCATCAAATAAAATTTGTGCCAATAAATGAACATAAGTGCTGAGCACCAACCATTTTTTAAATAACAGCTCCTACTAGGGTTCTTTATAGTTTCAAGAAGGAAAAGAAAAAGAGGGTACTCATGTTGATGTTTTTAAGTTATTTTTTAAGTATGTGTGCTTTCACTTCTTAATTTTCATACAGTACTCCCTCACATGGTTTAGAATATAAATCTATGACGTTGATTATATCTTTAACTTTTGCAGATAATAATATAAGACGGAAAAGTTTTCTCAACTGATAAAAAGAAGTTATTGTTAAAGGTAACTGTTATTTCAAAATTAATTATATTTCTTAAAAAAAGATTTTTAGAACTCACAATGAATACATTGATCACGTATTGCTAAAAAGTGGCATAGCGGAAGATCAAGCGAAATAAATACTTTCAGTAGTCGAAGAACATTAAAGACTGACACTTTGGTCACTGTTGTGTGTTACGGATGCAACACCAATGTCAAAATATGGTAAGGAGTAATAAAAAGACTCGAGTTATGTCTTAAAAGACCACTATAGTGGATTATTTGTCTTCTACACATGAAGAGTACCTTTTAGAGAAGTTTTAAGCATTTAGATGGCGAACAAAATTTTAGTCTGTCCAAGCCTTGGTTTTAAAAAATTGTATTCCATATTGAAGACCCTTTGGATCTATATCAGAGAGCATCATACAATTGCTTGATCTCCCTCAATCACGGAAACAGAGGATTTTTCGGTCGACGTGTGGTATAATTGATAGTGCCAAATTTACAGCTCAGTTTCAGATTCTGCACGTTTACTTAGATTTTTTTACCCTTGCATAACTGTGGGGCTTTATTAAAACTCAATCATCATGCCTTTGCTGAATGTCATGTTCTTATGGTAGTCAAGCGTTTTATTCAAATAAATGTGTGCGAAAATGAAATAATTACCTCAAATCTTATAAAAGCCTTTATTTTGTTGGTGTTTATAAATGTAAATATAATGCCCCCCTTATCGAAAAAGCTATTTACACAGCACTGAAATATAAAATCGTTAGTTGCACAAAAATTACGACAACCTCTTTCATCGAGGTCGAAGACCTAAGGGCAATAATCATTGGAGCCGCCGCCCGCTACTCAGCTCTGCAATTAAGATACCGAACGCAAATAGATGAGTTGGAAATGGCTTGAAATGTCGTCCGATTCGTAGGCATCGAGATCATTCATTTTTAAAATCAGCCAAGAGGATCTTAAGAAAATATCGGCGTTTTTTAAGGAACAAATAAAATTGTCATTTATATTTAGGTCATCACTTTTTAACAGTAAATTTGAACTATAACGTTCATCTATGTTTTTACGCAATGTTGAAGAGAGTTTATTTTATATATTTATTTGTATTTTAGTGTAGTTTGTATTACACTATATTGTTTATAACAAATATTGAATAAAACTTCGTACCGAAAAAAAAAGTAAATACAAAAAAGTTTTGATTCATAACGAACCTTTGAACACATTTGGGGGGGGGGTAAGGGGGGGGGGGTCAAACCAAAATCCATTTTTCTACGATTGTTTAGTTTTTTATGATTCAACTTTCGCGGTGGGATAAATTTTGATATCTTAATATTAGGTTTTATAATACCCCTAATGTACATGGGGAAGGCCAATTGGCTGTAGATGGTTCCTGCAAGCAGACAAAGTATTCATTCTGAGCCCTATTGAGAGGGCTTCCATGGACCGAATTGTCTCCATGGCTAGTGACACATTAACTTAATAGTACATTTCACCCCCCTTCGCCCTCTTTGCGATACATAGAAAGATGAAACACCAATTCATCTAATCTAGAGTTGTCCATGGACACGGATTGGAAGGACAAACTTGCATTGGAGACCAGGAAAAAATAACAAGACGCGGGAGGGATTTTTTAAAAATACATATAAATATTTATCCAAAACAAAATAATTTGTCTCCAAAATAAAATTAATAGTCCTAGACAGTTAACGACCGGTGATACCAGATTAAGTTTTCGGTGTAGTGAGGCGGATCTAGGAGATAACTAAGACTATACA
>CP045904.1:17921952-17995049 GCA_013387185.1 Caligus rogercresseyi
TGGGCATCTTTGAGTGCTTCTTTAAGATGCAAAACGAGCTAAATACTCCTAAATATTTCAAGTTATCACTCTGCAATAGATGTCGCTGTGCTGTGAAATCGGGTGCCGGGAGCGTCTTCTTCTCGGAATTTCCGTCGAGGGGAACCCTCCCCCGTCCTTCTACGCCGCCCCCAGTCGTGAAAAATCCGCCTCGGAAGGCTCTTAAGGACCCCGTGACGGCGGAGGTTTGCACTCTCTGAGAGTATATGCCTCTAGTTATATTATATCTCTATTTATGCCAAGCCATTTGCACTAAACAAACATTCAACCATAGAATAAGTATAAAATATTGTAAGGTTCAATGGCCTTATAATTACGCAAGTCCATGGAGGTAAATTTGGATCAAGTTGAAGGTCAACACATATTCTTATTTCGAGCGGAGTAAAGAAAAAAATGATTTTGAAATCAACCTTTTTTTGAAGCATGCCAGCCACACGAAAAATAATGGTTTTCATTATTTTCTAGAATTGCATCAGATGGCGATTGGTCTCTAAATATGTTATGTCAATTATTATACTACATTGTCTATATAACCGGAACTTTGTCTATTTTAATTTGGCAGTGAATTTATTTAGGATATATATAATCATATTTTTTTACAGAACCATAATTCAAAAATATAATCCTCCAACTAATTTCTTGATTTTGCCATTTGTTCTAAATATATGAGCCGTCTTTTTCTGCGAAAATACATAAATATGTGTTTACTCATTTAAATTAAAAAACCAATTTTTGCAAAAAAAGAACTCTAGAAAAAAGCGTCTAAAGGTTCAATATATTCATAACATAGTAAAGTAATGATGAAGTATTTTGCAAAATAAATAATATATTTACAAATAATATATTTTCTTGGCTTCTGGCACATATGTATACAAAAAAAACAAGATCCCCTGCTAAATATTGTTATTAAAAAAACTACCAGAAATACATTTTTAAGAATGATTTATACTCTTACATAAAAATTTGAATTGTAGAATGGTAGCTTATAAATGCGCCATTTTGTGTTGTAAATATTCAATTATAAATTAATGATGGAACACCACTTCATTGTTATGGCCGTTATAGTTGGCCTGGCTGTGACCAATTTTCAATATATATATATATATGAACTATTGTCAACTAGTAATATACCCCTATATCTATAATAATATATTTTGCTCCTGGACTTTTATTAGAAATACTTTTCTTTGACGGACATTTTTGGACAAATAATTTTTAAGCGGACACATCTACGGCTCCATCAATGACGTCTATGACATTTTGGAACTACAAATTCACTATTAATTGGCCCATGAGCTCTGCTAGCCAGAAATGTGGCAATATGGGTTACGATCAATGTCTGTGTGTGTAATTGAGTATATTTGCCACATTAATTACATTTGTATCTAGTCTTTAAAAAAATAAATAAATAATACAATTATAAAATCATATAAAAAATTAAAAAATATATGGGGACGCTGGGGGCCCTAGCTGCGGTCCTGGCAGTGTGTAGGGTAAAGGCCGACCTCAAGGCCTTGGACAAGTTCCACACTGATATTGTGTGGCATGCAAAAATAGCTGTCTCCCTCCCAAGTGGGTACGCCACAAGAGTCGGGATCTCATGGGCCTCCTCAGGATGGGAAGACGAATCACCAACCGGGTTCCTGGCACCGCCGCCCCCGTCGTTGGAGTAAAAGCATTTGTAGGTCTCCATTGCCACCGCCTTGCGGCCACCTCGTTGAGGGAGGGAAGGCCTGCTCTCTCAAGAAGGTCCCCGATGTGGATGTGGTCCCTTCTTTTACATCCAACGATGCTCCTGGCGGCGTATTTATGGCGACTGCACAGCCCTGAGCGCGGCATTTGGCCCCTTGCACTCATTATCAAATCTAGGAATTGTCACAGCCGCGGCAGCATAAGATATCTTGCCAATCATCAATCTCTTGGCTAGCTGCCGTAGGTATTTTCCTTTTGTAAGTGCACGGCCAACCTCGATATGAGTGCGGCCCGTTTTGCTGCTGCCTTTGCGACGTTGATGCTATGGGGTGCTGTGTGAAGCCGGTGTCAAATTTTACCCCAAGAAACTCAATTTCGTCAGATGGGTGTACCTCGACGCCCTCAACGTTGACGGTGAAGACTGCAACATCCTTTTTTTTGGCGTTGCCACCGATCATGAGCTGAGTCTTGGTGGCGTTAAGGACGAGGCCGTTCCCCCCCGCGAATCTGGAGAAGGCGTCCGCCCTTGACTCCAAAAGGGACCCAACTCCCTCAAGGGAGTCACCAACGGCTCACAGGAAGAAGTCGTCCGCGTAGCCACTATTATCTTCATTGCCGACCCCAACGTAGGAGGCGACGTCCGCTACAAATAATATATAATAAGGTCTGGGCAATACAAAAAAAACCATATACTATATATATATATATATATATATAAGCGTAGGGGAGATATTTGGTTTGGGGGGGGGGGGGCAACATTCAATGTACGTTTTTGTATTGCCCAGACCTTATTATACAGACCTTGGTTACGACTCCCCCTTTAGGTTTTAGGTTCTCCGGTCATGATATTGGCAAATTAAGTCTCTGTCTAAGAACTGTCTATCCAAGAAAAGCTTAGGAGAGAAAAGTATTTATAATCTAAATAAAATAGATCCTATGTTCGATGTACTAATAAGTTAAAGAAACATAAACAGTGCCCCTAAAAATATAATAAAAATTGTAAAATAATCGTTCAAAAGAAAAAAAGAAGAAGGAAAATCTCCTTTATATGAGAAAGCTCCACAATTCCTAAAAAAAGGATAAGTAGCATTGAAATATATATATTTAAGAGGCAGTTAAAAGGAGCTTAATTTCTTCGTCTTTTCATTTCTTCATATAAAAACTAGGTTTTTACTTTGATATAACGTTGTATCAATCTCTTTATATACATAAGCACAAAAAAAGAGGCAAGATATGGAAGAGTAAATTTAAGATTTATCATTACCCACCAGAAGTAAAAGGAGTAGTGAGTAAAGTGTGGTATATGCACGTGTACATATATGTATGTTCACTACAGCATTTAGATTGATGACTTACTGAGTGCGAAGAGGGGGGGGGGGGGGTGAGTTGGAGAAATTACATGGAGGAAATAAGAAGTAAATACAAGAGGGAGAAAATGTAGTCTATTAATATTGGACGCCATGATGAGGCTATGAAAGCGAATAATATATTTCTATGCAAACTAAATTACAAGATTGTACTTGTACATCTACGTCATCGGAAGCTGATCATAGAGATAGAATCTATCTCTATGATCAGCTTATGATGACGTAGGTCAAATTACTTTGTTTATATTGAACACACAGAATACAGCTCAATGATGTTTTCTGCTACTGAAGGGAATAAGCTCTGTATATCTTTACATCTACTATATGGGTACTACTGTATTAAATAACAAGTGGATCTATATTCTGTGTGTTCAAAATAAACAAAGTAATTTGATCTACGTCACCGTAAGCTGATCATAGAGATAAATATATCTCTATGATAAGCTTACGATGACGTAGGTCAAATTACTTTATTTATATTGGACAATGGCGACAGCTGAACGATGTTTCTTCTCCGTTATTGAAGGGAATAAGCTCTATATATACCATCTCTATGCTTTGTAAATAGCTTTAAAATGACGTCATTCAATATAAAAAGCTTCCTTCTTTTAGTAGCCATGAAAAAGAATAAAAAAGACAAGAGATAGAGAAAAAAACACACACAATATTTATATTGCCTAGATGAGAAGGAAATTAAGCCTTTTTTCCTAATTATTTCCAGGCTTTTAAGTTTATGATAAGCATGATTATTATTATGTGTTTGTTTTATAGATGATATTTGCACTCAACTTCACAGTATGTGTGTGTGTATAACATAATACAAACATAGAGTATAAATACACCATGGTACAAAAACAGGACATTTGATTTATAAGGATTATTAAATATAATGCTTCGCCTATAAATCAGACAGTCTTTTTAGATCCTCTGCCGTATTCTATTTGAGCAGTTTCATATACAAATGTACTTATCATACATATGTTTATGTGTTTACTTTCCATGTGGCTATAAGTATTTGTTAGAAGAGAGTATTCCTGTTCATTTCATTTTTCTTCACGGATTGTGAGGGCATATTTTATAAAACAAGCTAATTATAAATAAATGTAGTTAATAATGTTTTTTTTTTCCAAATCTCCTTTATTATTTAGAATGTTATATAAAAAAATATATAAATAAAATAACATTATAGTTTATAATAAATATCTAAATAAAGGCGTTACAATAATAACATCACAAGAGCTGATTAATTAAATGTTCATTATTCTATTCAAAATTTTAAAATATCTCTTCGACTTTGAAGGGTAAAACTTGATGTGTTAGTTTTCAGCACTTATCCATGAATCATTGGTGTCGGATGGAATCTTGAGGCTGAAGGCGGTATATCGGGCGGCAGCAGAAATCATCGCGGAACGAAGGATTTTGGGGTTAAGATTTCCCTTTTTGATAAACAGCTCGCAATGTATGGTTTGCATAAATAATGTTTCCGATTGCCATATATATAAGTACAGAAATACAAGAATAAATATGTGTAGTAAAGTGTGTCTTAGAAAATTAATTTGCCGCAATCCCAAAGCCCTTTTTCATCATTGGTTTAGGTTGAATGTGAACAAAAATTATGCCGTGATTAATACCGTTAGAAATACTAACATTTTGAGTGCATTTTTAATGTGCTAGTTACTACTCTGCGCTATCGGTATGTTTAAATTTACGGCCAACAACTCTTGTGCAAAAAATGTTTTTAATAAAATAAATACATTAAAAAAAAATTTTTATTCCAACTTTATATTACATTTTTTTCTCAAGCATCTAAATTATTTAAAAAGTTTTTATAACTTACCGGAAGTTTTGATCAAAAAGTATCCTTACGAATTTTTTGCCGGAGGTAAAAAATATTGCAGGACATTCTTGTCCCTATCCAACCTCAACTCGTGAAGAAAAAGGATTTTGAATTGCGGCAAATTAAATTTCTAAGACCCACTCTAATTTGCAGGTAATAGAAATTATATATGTTAATATTTAATTTGTTTATTTGATTTATCAGTGTCCCTCACATTTTTTTACCTAATGGTTAGATATGATTGCAGTATCCTTGTGAATATCAATAAGCATTATAGTGTGTAAATTAGTCACTCGAACCTAGGATCTTATCAATGAAGTTGCCAAAACTGACCTTCCCCTCGGGATTCGAACCTGTGTTTCCATCATTGAGAGATGAACACGCCTTAACACACTGAGCTATCGTACTCCCTATTTGTTTTATGTCTTGTATATATATTATTTCATCCTATATCTATATCATTATTTGATTTACACGTGCTTTATTTATATTATTTTTGTTGTTACTGTAATTTGTGTTCTTTAATATGTAATAACAAAGGGGGATGATGATGTCTTCCCAAAAATCATTAGATACAGTACGCTATATTAAGGCCCCTCTCTGCCTTTAAAGGGAAGGATTCATTGGGACCCCTTTAGGTAATGGACGCGATTAGGCAAAGGGAGATTTTGTATTAACCCGTGGCAGCTTGACGGTATCATCTCAAGGTTCCATGCAGCCATGGCTTGGGACCTGTGTCTACTGGTTGGAACCTTCCGTCCTCTGACGTTGGGAAAGTATTAATTTGTACTGAAATCGTCTGCTGTTAAACATATGGGTTTATTTAACTAACCTAATGTGTATTGGAAAAATCAACTGCTATTCTTATGAAAAATATTGTATACTTCAATCATCACAACTCGTTTTTATTTATTAAGACGTTTATTTGTTAGGTACAAATCCATGCCGTGTAATAAATAACAATACACTAAAAGTAGGAGATTAAAAAACAATCTGAAGACAGTTACAAACAAACATAAATGACCCTATAATAAAAATTAAAATATCGTTTATTATCTTTACTGAATGTGTGAACTGAAACCCGACCTTTCCAATAACTGAATACAATTATTGTACAAAGTAAGAAAGAACTTAATATAAATAACTAATTAATTTTATCTTTGACTATAACGACCAGCGAGTTGTTTGACAAAAAAAAAAAAGAAATAGCAAACCGGTCTATTGTTCCATCTATGATGCTCTCTCTCTCTCTCTGCTGCTACCGGATATGCCACCCTCGCCTCAAGATACCCTCCGACACCGAGGATTCATCTGGGGAACGCATTCCAATTTTACCCTTCAAAATCAAAGAATATTTTAAAACTACGGCAAAAAATTGTAATATTTTAAATAGTTAGCCTTAAAATATTATTTTTATTTTACCTCTTGTTTGGATTTTATTTTAATCTTTGACGCTTATTTTACTTAACAAAAAAATAATATCCAAGCATTAAGGAAGAAAAAAAAGAAAATGCCATATATTTTCCCGATTTTGCATGTTATCTTCGCCATTCCAAACGTCGCTGTATCGTTACAACTTTAGCTAAAGCACTGTCGAAGGAAGTACAAATAATACTATAATATAACTTTTAATTGGTCATCCTTCAATACAGTGTTTTGATAAAATAAATCAGCTCCATATGGTTTGATTCTGAGATATCGAACTCATCCCCTTTATAAAAAATTTAGTACTTATCAAACTCTTGTGACATAACTTTCTTAACTGCATGGTACTAATTACCTCCGCCGAAGGAGGTATTGTTTTCACTGGCGTTGGTTTGTTTGTCAGGAGGATAACTCAAAAAGTACGGAATGGATTCAGACAAAACTTTGTGGAACTGTTGGAAATGCCAAAAGGAACAGTGATTAAATATTGGCATCTCTGAGTGCAGAATTAAGATGCAAAATGAGCTAAATACTAATAAATATTTCAAGTTAGCCTTCTCTGCCAATAGATGTCGCTGTGCTGTGGAATCGGGTGCCAGGAGCGTCTTCCTATCGGAATTTCCGTCGAGGGGAACCCTCCCCCGTCCCTCTACGCCGCCCCAGTCGTAAAAAATCCGAAGGCTCATAAGACCCTAGTTTATTATGCATAAAAACTCTGCGCATAAAACACTCTGTGGTCAACAACATCATTTTCAACCATATCTTTGGTTGTCACATAACAGAACAAACGAATATATTGCACGCATATAAATGTTCTATATTTTAAGTTCGTCCTATGCGTTGGTTTTCCCCTTAGTCATGTTTGCATTGAGAAAACAAAACATAGAAATCCCATAATCCTTTTTGTATGGATTTATAAAATAAGCAGAAAAAGTCATTATTTGTGCTAATTAAATTTCATGGTCCAACAAATCCATTGTGAGCCTCGCTGTAAGCACTTATCCGAGAGTCCATTTAAAATGCATTATTCTCCTTCCTTGAAATCCTTACAAATCATTATTTATTACTTGAAGCAATTAAACTATTTGTAGATTCATGATTTAAAGTATGTATATGTATGAATATTAGGTCCATTTGGCAAAGAGTGTGAATGTTCTTTATAGAGCAATTAACACTTTGCTCATTACTATGCAAATTTACATGGGTTCATATATAATTAGATATGTCACAGAGGAGATTGAAAACTAAATAATAGTAGATTATCCTACTAGATATAGCGATTGTAATCAGCTCCAAGAAAGATTACAATCATAAAATGTTCACATTAACCATATATTTCCTAGTGAATAAACTAATTCTATATACCCCTTTGTGTGGTCGTGTTCTTTTGCTGTATATAGTTTTCTTTTATCAATGTATAATTGTAAAATTTGTATGTACTATGGTAAGACAGTAATAAACTCTTAACTAACTAACTAAAACTGATTCTAATATCTCCTACGATAAGTTACATCGCAATCTCTACTAGGAAAACTACGAATCTATTTAATTTAAATCTTTATAAGTTGATTGGCATGAGATAAGTTATTCATTGCACACTAGTGCTTAAGAAGTTTGTTTAATCATAATTTTTATTTTTCAGTTAAAAAAACCAACATATTTGCAGTATCTGATATGATACTTTTTTGCCTCATTGTTCGATAGAATTGTATCCGACTGGACATATATAAGCATAATAGCATTAAAATGATTATATCGAACCTAGGATCTTATCAATAAGGTAGCAGACCAAAATGACCATCCCCTCTCGTAGTATTCGAACCTGCGCCCCCAACATTGAGAGTTGAAAACGCATTTAACTTTAATCCAACTATAAGCTACAATGGCAATCTTTAATAGAAAAATACAATTCTTTTAATCTAAATCTCTACTGCGATCCAAATCAGTTTGCTACCTTTGATATTCTGTTTCTCCGACCTATCTTTTCCATAATTTCTTGTTTCCATAAAAGGAAATCCTACCTCTAATTTACAAAGTTTTTTGCTATAAAAGCAATTTATCATTCATTGCATGATATAGTTATCTTTTTAGGCAAGTTTTCTATTATTGAATCAGAATTTATTTTATACGTCATAAAACAAACATATTTACAGTATCTGTAACTATTTTTATGATTTTGTATATTTATTATTTGTTTTAAAATGTAAATAAATATTTATTTAGAGGAGTTACCAATTGGTGATTTGTAATTTGATACTTGTTTATTTTCAACATTTGCAATTGATATTTAAAAAAAGGGAAAATACTTTTTTATTAGTGTATATTTTCTACTTTTTGTCTATTATATATATATCAATATATATATATATATAGTATATATAATATTAGGAATGGTTCTTTTCAAATGTTGAAATGTTAGCCCTGTGGTTTTCTTTTCTTGGTGATAAAAGAAGCCGACTACAAGTTGGAACAAAAATCGGTCAACATTACGAGGTCACGCACGAGGTCAAAGTTTTAAAAATTAGTAAAAATATAGTTCCCGCAAATTTCTTCAATGTGGACGTTACAGACTACAATAATAATTATTAATTTAAAGGAAATCTAATTTACTAACCAGAGGTATGTTTGATGTTTTTTAATAAAACAAATTTCAGTAAAAACAAAGCAAGAAAGGGAGTGTGTTTGTTAGCTTATTTCATGGCTTTTTGTATCATTAACTTCACTCGCTGTAGAAGATGACTTGTTTGCTTAGAGTAAATAATACTTTTAAGTTAGTGAAACTTTAGATATAAATCAAAAATGCCTTGTTGCATTCTATCATTCTTCTACAATCTGAGTTTATCATATGATTCAGAGACTTATTGACCTATAGAATCGATTATGAAAAAAATATCTAATGTGTTTCTTAGATTTGGCTCAAGGTATCTTCTCAAAATTAACTTTGTCTCGACGCATTTTAATCCATTATATGCTCATTTTGTACGCGAGATATTTTTTTTATGTACGTAAACTCTCTACTTATTAAATTGACATGATTTAGTATACAAAATATTAAAGCTGGGTTAACCAAGCTTTCATTTTATATGTTTGTTGTCTGAAAATGCTATACTTAATAGATATAAGCAAATACGTACTCTCCCCAAAATTGATTTTTGATATGAGAATATACGATTACCTTTGGAACGCATTATGTACCTGGATAGGAAAAAAAATAAGGTAGAGAAGTGAGCAAATACTCCCTCTCTTTTTTCTTTCTCTTTGAGGTATAACTAATTACCAGATGGTATCGTATATTCTCAATAAAGATCAATTTTTGGGGGAGAGTACGTATTTGCTTATATCTCTTAAGTATAGCGAATTTTCAGAAACCAAACATATCAAATTTAAACAATTAGTGTTTGTGAGTGAGAGGAAATCATTAACAAGCTCTTGAAATACAACCTTCAACATAATCTACAAACTGGATTCGAAATTTAAATTGCTCCGTCAGCGGCATTTGCAAATCATGTAAATTTAGTACCCCTAAAATTAAACCTGACGTATCATTTGAATTCTTGTGAAGCCAATTAAAATACTATTATTAAATTGCTGAGCCCGCATTTTTCCCACGCTTTGTTTATGGCCATTTTTATTATATTAAAGTGCTGAGAACTCAATAATAATAGGAGTGTACTCATTAGCTATCTATATAATCATTTTGAAGACAAGTTTGAAGTTTAATTGAGAGCCGTATAAAACGGCTTAATATATTTAGTTTATGTATATTCTACATGAAATACACTTCAAGTTTAGGTTATTGGAATTGTACAAATTTCTATTGCCATGAAATTAATTAAAGCAAAAATAGATATATAAGAGCCTTAAGTAAATTATTAATAGGATATCTTTGAAAATTTGTTTTATTTTTAGCAGTAATTTAAATATAACTTATCATTTATTGATTTATCACATGTTAGTCAATAAACTATATTTAAACACTTTTATTTCATCAACCTAAGTGCTTTGATTAATCCTATTGAATCCTGACACGGTTATGAAATCTTGACAAATTTTCCCTAAGAACTGCCTAGATCTTTTTGAAAAAATAAGGGTAGATGAAAACAAACTGAATCAATTAATCAATTAAAGGATATAAACATGTTTCCTTCCCATATATTTGTATTTTATACTTTCATATTTTAGTTTGTTTCTGTTTTAGTTGTTCTTCACTTCTACTTCAATAAAAATAGATTATGATACCTATAATGAAATGGGTATTTTCTTTTGAGGGATAATTTTAAACTAAAATGTTTATTTTTAGTTCACTGTAACAACTGCAATTGGTACTTGTATTTATTACCTCCGCCTAAGGAGGTATTTTTTTCACTGGCGTTGGTTTGTTGGTTTGTTGGTCAGCAGGATAACTCAAAAGTACGGAACAGATTCGGATGAAACTTTGTGGAGTTGTCGGAAATGCCAAAAGTACAAGTGTTAATTTTGGCATCTCTGAGTGCAGAATTAAGATGCCAAATGTGCTAAATACTAATAAATATTTCAAGTTAGCCTACTCTGCCAATAGATGTCGCCTGTGCTGTGAAATCGGGTGCCAGGACCGTCTTCCTCTCGGAATTTCCGGTCGAGGGAACCCTCCCCGTCCCTCTACGCCGCCCCAGTTGTGAAATCCGCCTCGGAAGGCTCATAAGGAACCCCGTGACGGCGGGTTTGCACTCTCTGAGTGTATATATGCCTCTAGTTTAGTAATGTGTATACGCTATATGTATTCATTTTTAAATAAAGGATTCATTAAGAATCAGTTTGACCGAATTTATAGCTATCTCTATTAGTATATTGACATACTAAATAATTTGTAGGGCTATAAGCCCCATTGAATGTGAACGGAAGTTCAGAGATACATTTTGACGTTCTACATAAGAGATACAATTAATGCAATGTATTAGAATTTAGAACAGCAGAAATTATTTTTATTCTCATTAGTGACATGACTTTGTTCATAGTCACCATATAGGTACTTATAAATGGGTGGGCTACTAAAATAGTTTTGAAATCAATTACTGCTACCTCAAGCCTAATCGGAACATAAATTCTTCAAACCTTCTTCTTCTCGCGTCCACCGTTTCAAAGGGTATTTTTTCTATAAGCATGTAGATACCCGATAACTAATAAAACCAGTTGGCTTAATAGCTTTTTTAGTATAAGTATACCTATTTTCATGGATGGAAGGTAAACAGGGTGTGTGGACATATCTAGAGCAATACTCAGTAAGACGGCTGATCCTAAAAACACGAACACACTCATCTACGAAAAGGCACAGGCACGTAATATAAACTCCCCTGACGTGCCTCAGATGTGATACCTTAAATATTCCACAGATGCATCAAACTAAAAAAATCCCTTATACGAAAAATCCCATTTCTCTGAAAATCAAGAAGAACATTTTTTGGGGATATTTTCTCAAATACCTATGTTTACAAATTTAGGTTGTTGTGATGACGTCTCACACAGGCTGCCAACTGCATTCCTGGAAGAGTATTAATATAGCCACCTATTTAAGAAAAGAAAAGAAGAAGAGGAAAGAGTGATTGACGTCACAAATCAACTATCGAACGTTATCCCTATTGTTACCTAAGAATAAACTGATTATTCTTATATTAATATATTCCTATTTTGAGATTTATTTAAATATACTAACTCAATCCTTTATTGATGTATAAGTTTAATGAAAATAAGAACAATGGCTCAAAGTTAAAAGGGGCTCGGAGAAATGAACAACAATAGGGATAACGTTCGATAGTTGATTTGTGACGTCAATCACTCTTTCCTCTTCTTTCTCTCTTTATTTTCCTTTTCTTTAATAGGTTGGCTATGTTAATACTCTTCAAGGAATGCAGTTGGCAGCCTGTGTGAGACGTCATCACAACACACTAAATTTGTAGACATAGGTATTTGAGAAAATATCCCCCATTTTCAATACCGGATCCCTGAATTTATTTTTTATATACATATTTTTGTGTGCCACACACCTATCTGTCTTTGTAATTATATTTTTACTGTGATTTTATCGCCATGTTATACACAATTTTATGATATACACAAAAAAATTATAAGGACTAATATAACGTATGAAAAATACTTCTTAAATAACTTAATTACAATTATATCTTAGGGGTTGTACTAAGAGCATTATTGAAATATGTATTGAAAGATAATAACACGAACTTCGAGCTTTAAAAATGAATTACTTGTTTATATATTTTTAAATCGCCCATTTATGATAAGTCTTTTTGAATTCGTTTTATCTTTTATTGTCATATTTCTGTATAATTTAAAGTGTTCTTTCTTTAAAGTGTTTTTTTAATATTTTAGGGGTATGTATTGAATTTTATTTTCATTGGTTACCTAAAATGGAGTAAGGGTAGCTGGAAATATGGGTATACAGAAAGTAATATAATAGACAACAAGTAAATAAAAAGTGTCTTGGAATCTAGATTTATTTTAGTTAGATTAAGATTAATTTCGGACGAATTGTTTTCTGTTTTATTGATTTAAAGATATTTTGGCCTTTAACTAAAAAAAAAATTAGAGCTATTATGTTTAATATGGTTGTATAATTGTAAATATTCTTCATTTTCTCTTGCTTTGAATAATTTATTTTGCATAAATAAGGCCTTGTATATTGTAGATACACTATATTTTTTTAAAAGGGGAAATCCTGGAATTCCAATATTAACAATCTAAAAATATATTCATGGTTTAGAAAAAAGTATTCATTCAGGCAGAATATTAGTTTGAAGCAAATGCTAAGAATAGAATAAGGTATATACCTACTATAAATATTAATGAAGGAGATTACTTTAAAATTCATAATAAAAATGACATTTAATTTTTTTTAAATCATATTTTTCTTTGCAATAAACAAAAAACTTCATTGGATGATTTATTTCATCAGAAATAACTAAACTGTATGGCAGCTATATAAATACAAATACTACAACTTCGAATATTTCATCGGTGCAAATTTATACTGACAAACAGTAAATATTTTTAGATATTTTGCTAACCAGCATCTTTAAAGTTGCCGTGAGTCAATAGCCTGAACATAAATTCTAAATATTTCATCCAACTATAAATAATTGGAGTTTATAATTTAATTTTTTACATGTATTTTTTGTATGTATTTGGTTCCATGAATTACATTGATTCTGCTACAAAATGAGCAATAACCATTAAAATTATATATCAAAGCTCCTTTAATATTTAAAAAAATGAAACTGATGAATTAGATCTTCTCTTATCATTAAGTGAACTTGGAAGCTCCAAATTGAGCCTTTTACCATTAAAATTTGAAAATATTACTATTTACTATTTCTTATAAGATATAAAAGTGTCAAATATCTCCCTTTCGCTTTTTTGTTCTTTATTCGATGCTTTAAAAAGAGTTTTAGAGTGATCGGATTTAGTTCAAATATGCGCCGTTTTGTTTGATATCTGTTTCCATCTAGACGGCAACTTCATAATACCTCCATCGTAGAAGCCCTTCGTCTTAATTTCGAAGAGCTCGGACAGCCACTTTTCACAAGCCACTTTTGAGTTAACTTTACACCACCAAGGGCGTTTGCCATGGACGTGAGCAGTGGTATTCACTTGGCGCAATGTCCATGGCTATATGGTGGATGCGATAAAACCTCCTATCCGAGCTTCCGTAGCTTTGGGCGAGTCATCAACGAAATGTGTGGTCTGGTGTTGTCCTGGTGGAACACTACACCCTTCCTTTTGGCCAATTGGCGGACGCCTCTGTCGATCGCCTGCTTCAAGCGGTCCAGTTGTTCGCAGTAGATGGTAGAATTAGTGTTTGGCTATATGAGAGCAGTTCATAGTGGATTATTCCCTTCCAATCCCATCAAACACACAGCAAACCCTTCCTGACCGTCAATTCCGGATTGGCCACTGTTTGGAACGATTCACAGGCTTCGACCACGACCGTTTTCGCTTGATATTGTAATTTGTTATCCATTTTCGTCGCCAGTCCACCATCCGCTTAAAAAGGGTCGAGTTCGTTTCGTTTAAGCAGTATATTGCAGGCGTTGATTCTGTGCATCCCCCAAAACATCATTAATATCATGGAACGTTTCTCTGGCGGATTTCCTTTTACGAAGGAAAACATAATAATTGCGCGAATTTCGGCCTTAGTGAACTCCATGTTTCACGTCTATTATATCTGTTGAACGCAATATCCAACTAATCATACACTGCGTCATTTGGAGGTTATTGCCTAGATCCTTCAAATGATGTACAATGTTGTCAAATACGAGCTCTGTAGCGCATTGTATATATTTGACAACCTATTATAAATATATGTTTTTTCTCTTGGCCAGTGGGCATATATTTCAACAAATTAACGCAAAGATTACCAAAAGGATTGTACAGAAGCGGAGTGAATAAATGATCAATAAATAATACTTGTTTAGCGAAAAACAAATATAATAACACATTCAAATAATTTAGAAACAAGCATATTAATAAAGGTATTTCAATAAAAGTTCATATCTGTAATAAATAAATGACTATAAAGAAGCTATCCGTAATGATAAAGAAAGATTATATTAACATTAAATTTATTCAATAATGCTGTACAAATTGATGAAAACTATATTTCATTCAAAAACCACTTCACAAATAGACAAAATCTGAGACGGTAGTAAATGACATTGAAATAAATCGGATATTTTTTTAGGATCAAACGAACAAAAAATCTATCTATACCATTTGAAAAACGGGTTTGAGTAGAAAAATATTCAAGTATTTTATCTATCAGACTGAGATTCTGCTTGAACAATTTTGAAGCAGACCTGCAAAAAAATAAAGGAAATATGTTAGTTAACAGAATTAACGTTAACTATATGATAAATTCTTTATTATGTATTTATTTACAAGCTTATAAGCTTAACAAGTGTTTTAAGAAAATGATGCAATTATTGAATAAAAGAAATAAAAAGAACACTTTACACGCCAACGTTCCCATTTTGGGAACATACTTGGAAGTGTTCTGCATCGCGTCATATTCAATAAAAACAAATTGAATGAGTTTATATTATAAATTAAGGCTTAGAAAACACAAAATTTTATTTGTAAATAAACGAAAAACTAATTTTAATACAAGTTTGAGTGCTTTGAAAAAACCGAGTTTATCAAGTTTGGACTTATCTTTGATAATAAGAAAAATAGGGTTAAAAACTGGTAGTATTACTATTTATAACTATTTTGATAAGCAAATATACTAAAGATTTGCATTGAACAATTTTTTTAAAATAATATTAATATTTTAGTAGACTAAAATCGACTTTTAAATGATGTTCCCAAAAGGGGAACGTTGGCGCCTATTGGTACTCATTTTCATGCTCTACGTGTTTGCGTATAATCTTTTTTCGCTTTAGTTTACGTACATATAAGTAATACAAAAACTAAAAGACAAATGTGTATTATAATTATTTTTATAATGGATGACAGAGTGAATAGTAAGTTATTAATATTTATAATTTATTTCGATTAATTTCCTGATCAAATGATTTAGAGAATCGATTTAAAATATCCCCCATGACTTCCTCAGTTGTGCTATAGAGGAGATCTAAAGCATCAAAAGTAAGGAAATCGAGATTGTGGTTCTAGGTTTTCCAACGAATAGTGAGCGGTATATACCTAGTGACGAAGAAAATGACGACGAATATCAGTATCAAGACTCCATTCTTGTTGAAGTAACTGAACATTGACAATTATATGTCAACTCCCAATTAGAAAAATATGAAGTTTTGAATTACCCTTGACATGGTAAAAGAAAATTGTTTCCAGTGTGGTGGATTTACGAAAACTTAGCGTGGATAATCCATGATCCTATATCGTGGATTACTAGGTGCAAAAAATTATATCAGGAACAAGTCAGTAAGATTTGGCTATAAAATTTGATGATGTGTAGCTCCGATGGATATCCATAGAATTTCGATATTTAATCCGGAAACACAAAACCAGGAAGACAATTAGAGTGTATTTCTGAAATGGGTGCGGTAAATATTTGTGACTAGTATACATGCTCAAAAACGGTGGTGGAATCTTTTTATTCTTCCACTCAATTGTCGGTTGTGGGAGTATTAAGTGTATTATTTGGCCAACCAAACGATTTAAAAATGAGCCATCGACAATTAGGAGGGATATGACTCTGATACATCGTCAAAGTAATCGAGTGCCTCTTGGAGGACGTACTTCTAAGTCCACCCAGAGTTTAAGACTTGCCAGAATAAATATTTTTTTGTAATCATGTACTCAAGAAAGGTGTGTCTTATATCAGAAAAAATACTATAATCAATGTACAAAGTGTATTAAAAGATTGTACAAGGTATGTAGTCCTATTTATTACAACAATTAAAAGTTCCATTGTCGATGAAAAATGTTGAAAAATACATATATAAAGAAAATAAGAACAATATTAAAATGTACAAAATTGTAGTACTAGAAGCGCCAACTTCCCAAAATGGAACATACCAAAACATGACTTAGAATTTAGTCAGCTAAATTTCGTTTGGGGTACATTCAAATAAGGTTAAGGATGATTATATTTCAAATTGAAGAAAATCGGATAACAATCACGAGCCGCGTTTAAAGGGTTAATGAAGTGCTCAGTTGTTAAGACTCTCAATGTGAGGGCGTTGGTCGATCTCTTGAGGGGAAGGTAATTCTGGTCAATCTCATTGATAAGATCCTATGATCGATAGACTTATTGATACGCTAGTATGTTTATTTATTTCCAGTCGGATACATTCTCTCGAACCAAATAGGCACAAATTAAAAAAAAAAATACTTTAAAACGATATTTAAAAACGAAAACAAGGATAGGTGGGGTGTAATTGATTTTGTATATGTAGCAACATACTGAAAATTCAATAATTCCATAAAGTTGCCTCGAGTGAAATGACGTCACTTGAGATATGAATAGATAGAGGGGTAGTCCTTCCTTTAATACTGTTTTAGGGAGCTTTTTTTCGACATCTTGATGTTTTTTCATTCTAATGAAATTGTTATTCATTTTATTAATTATATATAAATGTATAAGGAGGAAATATGTTCTACAAAAATAAATTACCTTAAGTTACAAATTAAATTACCTAAGAGACCAAAACTACTCCATTATCAATTATATTAGCAAACCAAAAAAACCTCTCCAGCATATACAACTTTTAAAAATGATTTTTTGGTTAACGACTGTTTTTTATAATCTCCTTTTCTTTCTTTATTTATAAAACTACAATTGATAATATAAATTATATATCATTTAATATAAATATAGGTGTACCACAAAACACAGCATAACACAACGTTCGGTAACACAATTGGTTTCCTGAAAGGCAATAACCTCCAGTTGTTAGATTGCCTCCTAGTTTTGAACTTCAGAGGCTCATCATTCATTATTCCTTCATCTAGAAGGCAAAGTTTAGCAATAATGACTTATCACACACAAAAAAACAAAACTCCGGGTTCAAGGAACTATTAATATAGAACTATCCAAAAGTCGGTTCATATCCGTTAGGATACAATATGATTCATCGAAACCATAGTAAAATATATGCCAACAAGAGTGCTCTACAATAATTCGAAGTATCTAAATATGGAAGGGGCATATAAATAATTAGATACAGGGGTCAAAGAAAATATGATACGCTTTTGTGTCAATAGGTATATAGAAAGGAAATAAATGATAAATATGTATATTTATTTTTTCCATACTTTTTTTAGTAAAACAATGAACAGCTAAAGAAATAAATCTTAAAAATCATCTTGAGTTTAAGTAAACCCCAATGATAAGTATCAAATTAAAAATCAATAAGAAATTTCCGTCCTTTACCTATAACAAAAAGTATGACAACGCATTGGAACAATCACACAACATTATATTGATCAGGTTATATACAGGGGTGTGCAGGCGAATCTAGACTTTTTTAGCACGGAAACAAGATACTCATATCCAAGAACAAGACCTTTTAATTGACTTTTTTCTATCACACAAATTTAAATGACTTTTCTCTTAATGTTCATTCAATCCAACTTCCTCCTTTCACAATAACAGCCTCCACACGGTGCCTGAACTTCCCAACGGCATGAGCCACCTGTTCCCTGGACAAGTTGGCCACTGCCTGGATGATGGCAGCTTTCAAGGAGTCCACAGTGTTGTGAGCACGCTTGTTAGTGTCCCTATCAAGGACGCCCCACAAGTAAAGTAGCAAGGGTTGAGGTCAGGGCTGCTGGGGGGCCAGAACTCCTTTGACTAGAACATGTCGAGATTCGGCGCTCCTCTTCCTGACTTGGATCGGTCTGGAGTCTTTCTTTCCGGTATTAGGATCCTTCCTCGATGTCCTCCGACTCCTTGAAGGACTTGGCAATGCTGTAAACAGTAGCTTTGGGGAATTTGAAGAAGTCGATGATCTCCTTGGGCGCACGGCCGCAACGGAGCGCCACAATAATGGCCGTCCTGCGCTCAAGTTCCGAGGACATTTTCAATCTTTTTGTTATTAAACAAAGCTCATAGGATATACTAACCAGTTCCTACATTTTAAGCTTCTACCCTAACTGGTTTCTGAGATACAAGTACTCAAAGTTAGTGTAGATTCGCCTGCACACCCCTGTATATATATATATATATATTCTTTTATTTTACACATAACAATAGTGAAAAGGAAAGAAGTTGTTCTCGTGAACTCATTTATGAACATAAATTTTTGGAGTTCTTAGAGCAATTATCTGTTTTTTTTACGTATTGTAGTAAGTTTGATAATTCATTTATCGACAGATTTTGTAAAACAAAAATCTACTTTTTGTCTATCCCTACAAAAAATGTACACATTGATAGATAGTACATTGTATTGTGACTTACAAGCTTACAAATAAATACATATTTTATTAAAATAAACAATGAGTTGAACCTTATTGTAGCTTTCACCATTATTATTGAACCCTTTTACTTATATGAGTATGATCACACTTCTATTTGCACAATATACCACTTCTTCGTACGAGTCATTGAGAAGAGGGAACGTAGAGATGAAGGAGAAACGGAAGAAAAAGAAGCTTTCACTGACCTAAAATGGTATAGATAAATAAACACAACAGCAAGAAGAAGAAGAAAATGACGTTGATAACCTTTCCCCCCCCCCTCCTCCTCCTCACATTACGTATATTATAAATATATGTACATAAGGTGGGCTATTGCAGAAAAGGAGAGTTTTTTTATAAATAGCAACACAATAATACATTTGCCGTTGCAAGAATAAGTAAACAACGATATTTATGTATGTATGTACATGGTATGACCTTGGCCTTTTTATAACGGACTTGTAGCACGTTGTCATAGGCATGGAAACATAGGCCTAGTCGCAGGCCTGAAAAGGAGGAGGGGGTATTCTTCTTAATATCTCCTGTTGCCCACAACAGCAGCTTATAATAATAATAAAAATAAGGAACCATCGAATAAAAATAACAAAAATAAACCCTCCTTATAACATCCAAGATTCCTGTTTTTTTTGTGTGTGGAACGACCTTGTTTTTTTATTAAATACACCTTCTAAGGTCCAAAATGGCAGTTACCTTCATGGCTTCCACCACCTTGGACCATCAGGAATTCTTTTAGTTCTAAAACTACTTAGTACATAGTGCTTTTCCAGCTGGAAGTGATTGATTTAGGTGAAAGGGAGAGAGCTAAAATCTCGCTTCACATTTAATCCACCTCGTCAGCTGAGATATAATCGGGCGAAATCAATTTATTCGTACAGAATAAATATATATAGTAAAAAGTGCACAATGTATACTTTAGAAGAAAAGTTTTCAAGAGTTATGGAGTATGAGGAAATGCGACGATTTACACGGAGCCCAGAGGAATCAGTGTTTACTCATGGAAGCCATATTATTAGTCATAATAATAATAATAACAACAACTTTGGAAAGTCCAAGGAAGAAGTCAATCGAAGCCTACGAATTAATTTGAGTTCAAAACGCCATACTCGGATGCAACTCAGGTGAGACAAAATGCTGGAATACTATGAACAAAGTTTGTGTATATATGTTGAAACTGTGCGTTTTCATATAATTATATATATTATTGTTGCCAATTGAATGAAAATGCATCATAGCCCAGTGGAAGATTGTTTGACTCACAGTGTCGAAGTTTGACTCCCAAAAGGATAGGTTTAATTTGATCACTTTCACTGAAAAAAAACCTAGGTTCCATACTAGTTGCAACTTTATTGCAATAATAATGCATATTCCTATCTAGAAGGATCTTGCAATTCTCCAGAACGAACTAATTAACCAAAATATTAAATAATATTGAAATAAATAATATTATATAAAAGAACAGTTTCAATATTTTGAATTTGTTCTGAAGAAAAGACAAAGATTGTAGATTTCGAAAGTGAAGTTTTTTTTTGTTCTCAATACAGTGATGCGTTATGAACCCTAGACCAATCAGATAATCAATTTTCAAGCTCCATTTCGTATGCTGTAATCTATTTCAAAACTTACGAAAACAATTGTTTTTCTTCTTCTTTACAAAATCTTCATACAACTTTTTGTTAATGCTTATTAAAATGTGTTATATCGTAATAGGATATAAAATAACAGAGTAGAATTTATCCTTTGATTTATAAAGGAATTTAGATACAATAAAAGTCTTGCCTTTTTATAGACATCTATTTTGGAATATGTTCTTTTGAAAAACTGATTTAAAAAAATGCTCTGCGTCTTTGACTTTTCGACGTTGAACACACAAATTTTCCTACCAAAAAAAGAGAACAACTTTAGAAGAATTCTAGGTTCGTCAAACCTATTTAAATGATTTTGAATACTGAATCAAATAATTTGTAACAATCCATAAGCTCATAAATAAATTTAAAATTATTAAATAATATATATTTTATTTTAAACACTCTTAAAAAACAATTAAGAATCTTAAAAATATACTTATGTTGTATATATAGTTATATATCCTAGGAGCATTTAATAAAATAATTTACAAACATACACAACATGTACTAAATGGTTTGATTGCTAAGGGATATTTGAGTATCGATTAAATAGCTATATATATATTGCCTAACATATCTTATAACGGAGCATTAATTTAAAAAAGCTTTCCATAACCCAATGACGTGGGGTGTTGCTTTGGGAGGTAAGACACACTGACCTTATTAGTCAGCTTTACAAACCTTATATCTTGAGCCAGGGTGGTCCTGGCCATGTCAAATTGATGGATGACGTTACTGCTATTTATAAATGGTAAGAGGGAAACTCATTATCGAATATGATCCCCATAATGCTTATACACACACTTCATTAGACTTTTACTTAGAAGGCAAAAAAATATTCCTTTGTGGGGGGTAGAAGGCCGATTGAGGAGATAGAAGGAGAATATATAATGCTAGTATATAAATATGTCATCGCCTAATCAAACATGATATCCCAGGATCTTTTAAGAAGGAAATAAACATGTATAATCATAATTACGGGGGCCAAAACGAAAGAAGAAGAAAAAATGCGACTTAGTTATTTCATAATCATAATAAAATAAATATCTTTATATTTTTATGACATGAATGGGACTTATCTTATTATTGAGCCTTGAATATTCTTGTTTCACAAAATTAAAATATATTTAATTTACTTTGTCCTATAAATATAAAAAAATATGTGAACAGTTCTATGTGTTACAATAAAATATAAAAGAAAACAGTTATTTTATTTGTTTATACCTTGATATAAAACGAGATACGCATTTTTTGTGTTTAAAAAAAAATTCATTGTAACATGTTACTCCTAAATAATCCATTTAATACATGATATCTCATTCATCGTAGTTTTTCGAGTATCATAGATTATGTTTAGATAAAGAAAAAGGATTGACCTGATCACGATTATGCGATAATTATTAAATATAAACTTACTTACAATCTCTGAAAAAATAAAGCTTTTGGTTTGAGTTAGTGGCTTAATTAATTAAAAAATAAATTACATTTTAGATTGTTGAATTGTCGTGATATCAAAATTGGTATTGAACAAAAATTCAAAGATAAAAGTAGTTGTTGATCTTCATAAGTTCCACAATCTATTCATTTCGATTATTATAAGATGAGATGTATCGAATAATAACTATATAAAAACAATAAATATATTATAATTCATCTGAGTTTACGGTAAAAACCAAAGTAACTTACCTTTTCATAATCTTTAATCTTACCAGATAAAATCTTAGTGTAAACATATTATTTTTCAAAAGATATTATATATTTATTATTGCATATTTGTTAGATGTATTAATTTTAAATTACGGACCCCTAAAATGTATGAAAATATTATTAATTAAAACTTTAATATTAAACATAGCCTTTCATTGGTAAAGCAACAAAGGCTTGTGCGGCAAAACACACATATAAATGTATAAAAGTGCACTAAATATATATTTATTATGTTCAAATAGAACAATATTGATATCAACTATACATATATTTTGCCCATTAAAAATATTTACATGTATTTATGATTTCATGGAATTGCATAATGACATATAATATATAATTAAATCAAATATATAATATCATCCACGATAAGCTTCTTACCATAAGTATATGCATTTAAAAATACTTGATTAGTTTTATAATATATTGTTATAATCTGGTAGAATTGCGCTTTAACCATATTTAAATGTTTACAATATATATATATTCTCAGCGAAGAGGGAGAAGAAACTCCGTATCATCTCATTTTTGGTTGTCCGCCATTAAGACAAAAAATGATGGCACTTGAGGGAAAGATCGGGGAGCAACGTTTATCCCTCAAGGATTTCATTTTTAAATCATTTAAATGCTCAAAATATATGAAATAATGTTTTTAATATGTCACTCTATTATTCTTAGGTATTTTTATTAACTCCAAGAGACATGCCATGACAGTGATAAGAGAGTTCTCTTAACAGCCTAAGTAAATCTTCCTGTAATTAATATCAATATCACACATAAAATGACCCTTCCAAAATGGGGATTCTATAGTTATTATAGCTTTAGTTATCATAACATAAAAATAAATTGTTAGGCACACATAGATATTGAATTCAATATAATTTGGAGTGTGAACTCCTTTTTAAACGTTAACTATTGTTGATTCTTTTTATACAATTTTTCTTGCAGTCTTCTTTTATTCTTGCAATATGAAATAACTTGTATATGTCTTCATTATGAATTTTGCGCGTTTTGATTATTCTATAATGTAGGGAAATTATTTAGAACATTTATATCATCATTTATTTGAATAATACAGTTTGTTGATTTTAATTGATTATATAGATATATAGATCTATCTATCTATCTATCTATCTATCTATCTATCTATCTATCTATCTATCTATCTATCTATCTATCTATCTATCTATCTATCTATCTATCTATCTATCTATCTATCTATCTATCTATCTATCTATCTATCTATCTATCTATCTATCTATCTATCTATCTATATCTATCTATCTATCTATCTATCTATCTATCTATCTATCTATCTATCTATCTATCTATAATCTATCTATCTATCTATCTATCTATCTATCTATCTATATATCTATCTATCTATCTATCTATCTATCTATCTATCTATCTATCTATCTATATATCTATCTATCTATCTATCTATCTCTCTCTCTCTATCTTATATATATCTATCTATATATATATATATCGATATATATATAATATATATATATATATATATATATATATATATATATATATATATACACATATCATATGTAAGTCAGTAAATTTCGACCGAAGTAAAAAAGGACATATAATACATAAAAAAGGAATGAGTAAAAAACTAAGTTTTCATGACATCAGAGAGTGCATAAGTAGAATGAGATCAGAGACATAACATAATTATTTAATTTCAATTCTCGTTTTTTTCATTTCTGCAATATCGAAATAATTAAATGTGTCAGACAATACGTATTTGGACGGGGTTTTATTGGTGCTGTCATTAAGGAAATAGATAATATAAATTCGGTAAAATATGTATATTTATATCCAGGATAAAATGGCAATTCAATGTATTTTTTAATACATATTTATATATTAGTTAGGCAGAATACATCAAGTAGAGTACTTATTTATAATTCATTAAAGCAATATTTAATGATATTTAACGGTCTTTAGAAGCATGAGGGAGGAATTCTAACTGGTATTACCAACAATAACAATAAAAAATAACAAGAATATAAAAGGAGTAACAACAGGCATTATTATTCCCGCTCCCCCGTTACATAGGTACTAACTACCCAGTAGACCAGATAAAGGAGGATCAAGGTCGAATCTTAAAGTTATGTGCATGCTTTATTCTTCTTCGTCTTCTCATGAACTCATACAAAAAGTGTGCGTATTTGAGATAATATATATATTTAGATAGTTACCTACCCCAAACAAGCTTTGCACTAATTTAGAACTCGAAATCCGGTTGTTGGTGTAGCTTTGCAAATATACATATGACTTCTACAACGATATTTGCCATTTTTCCATATATTTGAGCTAATTATCTTCTAAAATCCAAATGGCCAATCAAACGTATAATTGGTTTTGACGGCCAATAGATTTAATGACATTAAAGATAGAAGACACTTTTTGTGCATAAGAATGTATAGCTTTGTTTTTCTCTATTTTTGTTTCCATAAATATACAGTTTTTGTCGGAAAAAATCATTATATTATTAAAATTTGTGCATCGAACGAAGGATTTTTTCCATTTGGTTGATCAAGATTGGTTTTCCATTCCTGTGACGATTTGAACCCTCATCTTCAATATCGAGAGTCTTTCAAAGTTTTTTCCATAATAGGAAGGTCTCAGATATACATATATCAGCTGAAGAATTTTCAAAATTAACTCAATCTGATCCTGCCTATTTAAGTCATATATTCTACCATCGAAAACTGTGGCAGAGTAAGAAATCAAATTTAATCAAAACGTGTATCGATCAGTTTTATGATCTAACGGTAAGTTTTGGAATTGGATATTCTTTGATCTTGTATTTGTGGACTCTAAGTGTCTGGCCATTGAATGTTTTAAAACCACATTATTATTTAGAACAATGAGAAAAAGAGTTAAATTGTTTCTCTTTTTCATTTTTAACTTCCATTATAAATATAATTTAGATTATTATGTTTTAATGATGTAATGGGTCTTGCTTCAAAGGCTTACTTTTAGACTGAAATGTTTATTTATGATTTTATTATCACAATCCCTCTTGTTATTTTTATTTATTTTTGAATATATTATGTTATGTACGATTTTTAAATAAATGACCCATTATTTAAAAAATTAGAACATAAGAAATTGAATCGAATGAATTTGAATCGCCAAACATGATTGATATATAACAAAGAAAAGAAGAGCTGAATTAATAATGTATATTTGGACACATCAAAGAACTAGAGGCATATATACACTCAGAGAGTGCAAACCTCCCGCCGTCATGAGCCTTCCGAGGCGATTTTTCACGACTGGGGAGGCGTAGAGAGACGGGGGAGGGTTCCCTAGACGGAAATTTCGAGAGGAAGACGCTCCCGGCACCAATTTCACAGCACATCGACATCTATTGGCAGAGTAGGCTAACTTGAAATATTAGTAGTATTTAGCTCATTTGGCCGCCTTAATTCGGCACTCAGAGATGCCAAAATTTAATCACTTCTTCCTTTGGCACTTCCAACGACTCCACAAAAGTTCATCCAAATCCGTTCAGTACTTTTTGAGTTATCCTGCTGACAAACCAACAAACCAACAAACTAACAAACAACAAACAACAAACGCCAGTGAAAACAATACCTCCTTCGGCGGAGGTAATAATATGCATATTTGAATAAATATATAAAATACGGACAGGAAATCCTATTTGTGAATATTAGAAACAATATAGCAAAAATAAGAACGGATGAATCTTTTAAACCCAAATTTACACATTATAATGCTTAATTATATGCACAGGACTGCAATTTATCGAACCAAATAGAGTGCGATAGCCGTGAGTGTTAAGGGGTTGTCAACTCTCAATGTTGGGGGCGGTGGTTCGAATACTCTGAGAGGGGATGGTCATTTTGGTTTACCTCATTGATAAAATCCTAGATTCTATAGACTAATTTAAATACTATAATTCTTATGTACATCAATTCTATCGAACCAGTGAGGCACAAAGAAATATAGTAATTTTTAGTTAATATATTATTTTTACGCTGTATATCAAAATGTTAAACTTAAATAGTAAAATTCTATTGGTTATATGCCACAAACAAATATTTATGTTTTTATTACCTCCGCCGAAGGAGGTATTGTTTTCACTGGCGTTGGTTTGTTGGTTGGTTGGTTTGTTTGTCAGCAGGATAACTCAAAAAGTACAGAACGGATTCGGATGAAACTTTGTGAGTTGTCTGAAATGCCATAAGTAACAAGTGATTAAATTTTGGCATCTCTGAATGCAGAATTAGGATGCAAAATGAGCTAAATACTAATAAATATTTCAAGTTAGCCTTCTCTGCCAATAGATGTCGCTGTGCTGTGAAATCGGGTGCCGGGATCGTCTTCCTCTCGAAATTTCCGAGGGGAACCCTCCCCCGTCCCTCTACGCCACCCCAGTCGTGAAAAATCCGCCTCGGAAGCTCATAAGGACCCGTGACGGCGGAGGTTTGCACTCTCTGAGTGCATATATATTCCTCTAGTTGTATTTTCTTTTAAAATGCTTAAATTTAAATTGTGAAAATGCTATTATTTAGAAATGGTTTATTTACTCATTCTATTATCATAAACATTTTTTAAATATATTATAATAACAGCCTCATAAAATATAATAATTAAAGGTCTATCTTACAAATCAAACGTCGCCGTCTTAGTACATTAGTAGTCTCCAACTACAACATAGTCGGCGGCAATCTCCTTCTCCACCCTCGTCTTCTTTACTCAGTCCATTTAATAAATAAACTCATCTCCTTATATGGATAGCTTTAGTTTTGTACACACACACACATACAACTATGTACATACATTTGTAAATTGTGTTTCCCTGATCCTCTCTTTATAATAATATATTTGATTGAGACTTAATTGTGAAAGGATTTATAAGGAGGGTTTCATGATGTTTGTTATTTGGCTTTTCAGTGAAGAGGAGAACAACAACAACAAGATGGCTTCCAAGTTCAGTTGGAGAGGATCCCCCCCCCCCCCCCCCCTAAATAAAAGAGTACAAAAGAGAGAGAGAGAGAAAAAGGGGAGGGGGGGTTAGTGACATCATTTAGATTGAAAGGGACTTCTTATTTATATGTAAACAGTTATTTGTATAAATACAATATCTGACTCAGTACATGAAGCATTCGTAATTTGATGTGACTCTGTCGGTCTATTCCTTCCTTTTTTTGCGTGTGGAGTCGTTTAGGAAGAATAAAGAGAGAAAAAAAGAAAAACCCAGTGAATGACGATTTTTTCTTCTTGGACAAGCTGAAAGGACGTAGAAAGGGGACGAGAAATCGCAAAGTTAAAGGGTCTACATCAGGGATGCCAGGGTGAAATCGGTCCGGGGGCCGGACTGTTTTCAAGTGGGACCTCGGGGGCCAAATTACCGGTACATTTTGGCCTTGCAACACTAAACACTAAACAAAAGTAGATTTAAATTTGTTGATATTGTATCATAATATTATTTATTTATAAAAACACTTCTCAACCACTAACAACGGGCCAAATGAGATGTCCATTCGGGCCGGTTCCGGCCCGCGGGCCACCACCATGACACCACTGGTCTACATATTTAGCATATATGCTGAAGGAAATAGTATATTTATTACTTCGCAAATCAAAATTTTCTTTATTAATGCATCACATAGAGTATTTTGAAAAATTATTTTCTTCATTCTTTGTTAGATAGCGTAATTTTATAAGTTATATACAAATAAATAGGAAGACTAAATGCTTTAAAACATATTGATTTACCAAAACAGAAGGGCGTGCGAATGCCGTGTACGTTAAGTCGTGTTCAACTCTCAATGTTGAGGAGGGTACAGGTTCGAATGCTCCCGAGAGGGGATGGTCGGTCTACCTCATTGATAAGATCCTAGGTTTGAGTGACTAATTTACATGCTATAATGCTTATTTATATCCTGTCGGATACTACAATTCTATCGAACCAGTTAGGCAAAAAAAAACATATACCTTAATATCATTCAATTATAAATAAACAAAATAAATGGTAAGTTAATGCAATCCAACATTCTCAGGAGATATATTTTTAATATCCGACATTTGATGGACACCTGGTTCAATGTTAATTAGCTTATTTATATTCACCCTAATGCTATGATTTCATAGAACCAGACAAGGGTAACAATCTAATGTGTAGTCAAATAAGTAATCCTTCTTTATTTTTAACACTAGAAAGACGGTGAAGTCAATTTGACTGTTTTTTCGACTTTAGAAGCTAATAACTTAATTGTCAGTGGTCCGATATGCTTCAAATTTTATGACTTTTAGTTATTTCACAAAATAAAGGTTTCTATCAAATATCTCATAAATATTTTAACTCAGTGAAGAGTTATGACAATTTATACCTAGAATGACGGAGAAGTCAAAATGACTTCTTTTTTATAGATTTAGAAAACATACTGTTTGTGTAACAAGTATAAACCTGTTAAAACGCTATTGCTGCAAGTAGATATACTTGTATGTGCAACAAGTTGGAATCTCTTATGATTCATTGCCAAAGGACACCTAATTAATGATCTTTGGTCCAAAGTTTGGGGTCTACCGTATTTCAGAGAGACCATGAGTCGCGATCGATGTAAAGAGCTCCTGATATGTATCCGGTTCGACATCACATCTTCAGGAACTCAAAGAGATCAAAGCGAAAAATTTGCATTGATTTCAACAATTTGGAACCGATTGATAGAAAATTGCATTGACTGCTGCAAACCCGGTGCCAATATCACGGTCGATGAGCAATTATTTCCAACGAAGTCACGTTCCCCATTTACACAATACATGGCAAACAAGCCCGATAAATTCGGAATAAAGTTTTGGTTTGCTGTAGATGTTGAGTCCCATTACTTAGTCAATGGATTCCCCTACTGAGGAAAAAATGACCATCGGCCAAAAATCAGTCGTTCTCAGAGTACGTTGTAATTAAACTTTCAGAGCGATATCTCAACGAAAGACGAAACATCGACAGTGATAATTTCTTCACTTCACTGAAACTGGCTAAATCACTAAAAAAAAAAGAATACGAGCATTGTGGGAACTATGAAAAGAATGAGGAGGGAGGTGCCCAAAGCAATCAAGAACATGAAACAGCCTCTGAATTCTGCAATAGTATTGAAGCATGAAGACTTTACTTTTACGGTCTATCAAAGCAAGCCTAAAAAACGTTATAGTCCTAAGTTCAGTACACAATTCGGTTGGTATTCCTGATACTCAAAAAACATTCCAGAAAGTGTTTCTTATTACAACCAGACCAAATCTGGAGTTGATAATATATACCAGATGAGCCGTTTATATACCACCAAGGTGGCATCAATACGATGGCCCCTACAGGTTTTCTATAATATTTTAGATATGGCGGCCATCAAAACTAAAATAATATACAAATAGATCAATGGAACAAAAATAAGTCGAAGGATGTTTATCTTGCAACTCATGCAAGAACTACAATCCATGAACAAAGCCAAATATGGTGGAAACGATGAAGATGTTAGTGGTGTAGAAAATGATAATGAAGAAGAGACCCCAATGAAGAGAAAAGCTTACTTTGTGCGAAAATACAAGAATAATAAATCTAGCATCAAATGCTTTAGATGTAAGAGTATCGTATGTGGAAATATACCGCAAAAGTGGAACATCCTTCAAATTCTCTCGAATACCTCAAACTCAACAAATCGACAATAAGACGACATCAACGTTTTATATTGAATGAGAAATCATTTTTAACAAGTCATTTTATATCATGGTTTTATCTTTAGACAGTAATTTTGAATTATAATATTCATTTATGTTTTATTTTTAACGTAATTGTCTTAAGATTGTGTTTTTTATCTCCTACTATCAAGTGAATTATTATTTTTTACACTCTATGTATTGTAGAAAAAAATAAACATATTAACCAAAAAAATCGAAAATTATGTAAAATTCGTCACTCTTAAAATGTAAACAAATTACTGTAAATAATAATAAAAAATCTAGCTTATATTTTTTATTTGACTATATTTATTGACCAAATTTTATAGTCTCAATATATTTATAAATATTAATTCCAATATCAAGTATAGTTTTGCGAACAAATTGAAAAATTAACAGAGAAGTCAAAATGACTGTTTCGTCTTTCTAGGTAGAATACTTTGCCGTCTTTCTAGTGTTAAAAATCCTCACTTTATGCTATGGTAACGTGGGCCTTCTTCACACCTATTAGGATTTCCACATTAAGCCACCACACCGCGCTTGGACCAATGTGTAGACGCAATAACCTTGGAGCCACGTTGTCCTTGAAATACTGTTATTATTATTATTACTACAACTATTAGAGGACGTGGCTTGGGTGCTGCCTGAGGTAGTGAAATAACATTATCATTCAACTTCTAGTATTAAGTATTTTTTTTTGTTATATTCCCTAATGAGACTCAGAGCTGATGATAAAGGCAAAAAGGGCGTTACTACTTATACAAAAACTTGCCTTGCCAATAGTAGAAGTAGATTTAAAAAACTGTTCTTTTCATGCAACTTCCCTTATCTCATGCTCTCAGCCTAACTACAAAGCTGAGATTTATAAGACTACTTTGATTAAATGGAGTTCCGTCAAGGCATAACTACATTAAATATAAAAAAGTATATCCTAAATTTTGAAATATATATAGGTCAATAAGTCCGTGACTTTTAAATGAAACAAAGTTTTTTTGACAAAAGCTAATTTTATTTTTCAAAATAGTCTCCTTTGAGCTCTATACTCTTCGTCCAGCGTTTCTCCAATTTTTTTATCCCTTCCAAAAAATAAGATTTCTCGAGGTCCTCAAAATATGTAATTGTTTGTGAGATAATTTCATTGTTGGAATAAAATCTCTTTCCGGCAAGCCATTTTTTAAGGTTCGGAAACAAGAAATAGTCACTCGGGGCTAAATCTGAAGAATACGGCGGATGAGGGAGCAATTCATAGCGTAATTCGTAAAATTTCGCCATGGAAACAACACATGTATGGACTCTTGCATTGTCTTGATTGTGAGCAAACGCGGCACCCTTCTTGCGGATAGCTTTTTCATAGCCAAGTGATCTTTCAAAATCGAAACCACTGACCCATGTGATATGCCTATGGCTTCCACAATCTCCCGCACTTTCAATCTCCGATCGGCCAACACCATATCATGAATTTTTGAATTGTTTCTGGTGTAGCGACTTCAACTGGGCGTCCAGAGCGTTCGGCATCAATGGTGCTTGTACGACCACAACGAAATTCTGTAAACCACTTTTTACCATTGATGTCGATGGTGCAGAGTCTCCATAGTATTTATCGAGCTTAGCCTTTGTTTCAGCGATGGTTTTTTCCCGCAAAAAATAATGTTTGATGAGCAAACGAAATTCACTTTTCTCCATTTTCTACACAATTCACGAAATTGTTTGTCTGTAAAGACTATCAAACACAAACTAAAAGACCCAGCGTGTTCAAACTTTAACAGAAGTCAGCTGATAGATGCTTGTTGACAGGAGCAGTGTTGAAAACCAAATTATATGGACGGAAATACCAAAAGTCACGGACTTATTGACCAACCCTCGTATATATAACATTTTCAGGATTATTTTGCACACATTATTTATAAATAATTTTTATATCTTAGACATATTAGGCATATCAATGCTCAAGTTTTATTCTTCTGCATATGATGGGTTATTTATTTTAATAATCATACATAATTCATTTTACACTAATAATAAAGTAAAAGAAGGGTTTTATTATCATATTATCATAAATATACATTTTAGTTTAAAATTAAACTTCTAAGAGAAGACCATCACATCATTCAAACATCATAATCTATAATGAAATGGAAGAGGGGAACATGAAAAATGGATGCGACTGCGATATATGCTCTCTCAACTGTTTTTTTCACCATATACATATTGCCAGAATGTTGATATACTATAGATAATTTTTTGAATACCTTATTCCTTTCAATTATGGAATACTTTCTAAATTATATATAGACTAAAAACCAAGATGCTTGGATCTCTTTTCAAAATGGAAAGCTTTTTACATAATATAAAACCCCAGAAAATATTGTAAGCAAGGCAATTAGTTGAACGTATTCATGTAAAAAACATGTTGTGATGGGGATCTCTTGTAATCAACATCAAATATGATGATATATTTTTGCTCAAGAAAACCATATAAACAAGTTTGATTTATATTAAAGCCATATTTTAGCTTCATAGTGGATTTCAATGTACACAAATTGAAATTTATCATGTTAATTAAAATACCAAATACAATATGGCATTTTATATATAGAAGGCATACAAAAAAGTTTATAATTAAGTAGAAATACTTATTAATTTTAAGGTTTAACATTGAATAAGGTGGAGGAAATAAGAAAAAATAATAAATGCAATGCATGACGTCAAAGGTTTTATAGGTCCTCCCTTTTTAAGAGGCATCTTTTACTTATCATTTGTAACGAAAATGTAATGAAATATTTTAGGTTTTTGGCACATACGAAGTCTATGTTTGTATATTTTTATTCATAATTAATTTGAGGGTTACTACAGCCATATACTTTCTAGGAGAAGCTTGAAGTACAGTTACAAGTAAGAAATGGGAGGCTATAAGTAAAGATGTTACATATTATATTACTAGCTTAATCCTGGAGTGCCCTGCCGTCACGTTTATGAGGTCATTTTGGCGGTTTTTATGGGGCGGTCTACAATTTTTATTTTATGAAAAGATAGAATGCCTCCTTCATGGTGAAATAGGCACTCTGATATTTATTGGCCTTTAGCCGTCTATTGAAAATGACCAAGACCCTACTGAATACACTCCTTGGTTCCTAAAAAAGGTCCGTGCAAATTTTCATCCAAAACGGTCCAGTAGTTTGGCCGTAGATGCGGAAAAACAAACAACAAACACAAACAGTCTGTTAAATATATATAGATGAAACTTATCAAAAAAAATTTTTTTTAAAGTTTAAGGCCTCCTATGTTACTGCACTGTTTTTTTTATATTGACAAAAAGGACATCTAAGGAACCGATTCCCTAAGTCCATTGACGTCATGTCTTGAAGCCACATTGATCTCCTCTCATAGGGTCCCTTATGACTTAAGGTTTTTTGAATGTGCTTAAATGATTTATTTCAAAAACTATATTGACAAACTTTCCTCATATATATTTGTTGTACAAATTCCATCTTTAAGTATATTTTATACTTGGGAAATATAAGTACAAAAAATTGTTTTCCTATTTGTAAATAACATTTAATGAAATATCTAAATTTATATGGGATGCTGATAATAGATTAAATTTTGATTTTCTTAAAATACATATCATTATATAATTAAGTCCTTATTAAAAATCATAAATTTTGATGTATTTCAAAGAAATTTTAACTATGAAGATTATTATTTTCTAAACATAAATGTCATTATATATAATTTCATCTGAAGAAGACATAATTTAGTTGGCCCAAAATATAAATGAGTTAAATAATTTATGAAAATCAGATGAGTAGATCCAAATCCTTTGATTTTCAATTATTGCATTCTACTACTTTTTATTTGTTTACATTATTCCCCTCCTCCCCTCCCCTTCTTAATCAAATCAACTTGATCATCTCTTTTAAAGCCTTATCCGATCTTCTTTTCGGTCTTTTTTAATTACTTCAAATATTTATTATTGATATTAACACTGTTAGAATTGAATTGATACCTGTTTTAAGAAATTCCTGTTTTTTATATTAACTGTCGAATATATTTTTATAATATTACTGCACTTACCTGTTTTTTTTTAAGAATCTATTAATACCCCCACCATTATTTTACTGTTAACTCCTTTCTAACTCGAATATTACATCATTGTCAATGAATATTTTTAGAAGAGTGTAACGAAATACATATTTAAAAAAAAAAAAATTATTGCCTTCCCATAATTTTTTGCTCAAACTAAAGAATTTTTATTTTTTATTTGGAGTTTGTGTTGACTAAAAGCTCTCTCTTTCAAAGTTTCACAACAAAATTAATTGTTTATATTACAAATATTTGTATGAATAATGGAAAAACTGAGCATTTACATGGTTTTTTCTATTCATATATAGTTGTATATTATTGTCTTATAATAAACATATAGAAAAAATATTAAAATATTTTTACTAACTTCAATGTTTTAACAAACAAAGTATGATTTTTAGAAGACTCGGCCATAATGATACAAAAGTTGAACGAGTTACACATATACTCATAATTAAGTGTTTTTGCAAAAACTAATTTTAGAGCCAAAATATGATTTTTTTTCATTATCATTATTTGTAAAATATCTAAGTTTTTATGGTGCTTTTTAATTTATATATAATAAAAACATATTGTTTTTTAAAGACCCAAATGCTCCTATTCAGACCCCTATTTTTGTAGACTTTTTTACAAACTTGATCAGCATAATTACATAAATAAATTTACGCCAGTAAATGTTGAACATTTGAGGGCAATTTTTATTTTCGCTGCTGCGAGGTATTGTGCTCTTCGCTTACGAATCCCCAAAACCCAGGACAGTTCATGGATTTATACTTTTGAAGTTACTAAGTTCTACCCTTCTCAATCTGCACGACATCTCCATACTTTGAAAAAGGTGCTACGATTTTACAAAAAAATATATCCAAGGACAATGAAAACCGCAAGGAAAAAATTGAAAAAATAATTTAACCTTTAATATTTTTTTTTCGCGTAATTTTATTCTTTGTTTTTTAGATATTGTGTTAGTTATTTTGATTTGTATATATTTGTTAAGATATTTTGGCCTTTTAGAAGAAAATTTATTATAAACTATAATGTTTATTGTTGTTGTAAAACTTAAAATTTTCTATCACTCTTTTAGTTGCTTTATTATGTTTTTTATGTGACTAATAAAGGCCTTGCTGCAGAGAAAGAAAAATTGGTAGGTAAACATATTTACTAAACTCAATTTATCTAATGTAATATATATCTTTATATCGTACAAGTTGACAAATAAACAATCAAAATCATTTTTCCTTTTCATGCCACAGGATCCTAAGTTGGTATTTGCTTATGTTAAAGCTACTTCATATATATATTTGTATGTTTATATATATTTATTATTGTGAAAAGGAAGAAAAAAATAGTCGCATCTTTTTATGACATATTTTTTCTCATAGATATTTATTCAACATATTTCTATTCTATTTTTTTCGTATTTGGGGGAGTCCCCTTTATAGTATGGAATAAAAATAATATAGATATAAGTATTTCATATATATAAAAGAGCAACTTTCTATCTCTTTATATAAAGATAGATATATGAAAAGGGAAAATAGGAGGCTGTAATATATAAATTACAATCTATTTTTTCATTCTTTATTGATAAGGTTTGATTCCTATCAATGATACGTGTGTGTATATACAAGAAGGGTTTGAAGTTTGGATAGAAGAGAAATAAAAATAATAATAATACACAATATAAATACTTTCTACAACTGGTAAAAGCAACATATGTCTTTTCCACAATTTATAAAAAAAAGTGTTATTTCACTATAAAATTATTTTTTTTATTCATATTCTATTATATTTCTTAATGCTTTAAGATGATTTTTTTTGTACACAACAGGTACTATTATATTTCAATTTACATCCATCTTATAAAGAAATTACACAATTATTGTAGTTTATATAGTAAATATTACATTATTTAGAATGGGTTCGATTATGTCGGAGGGAAGTACTGTTTTGGAGCTTCTAAATTTATAGAGCATGAACTGTAATCTAGAGATGATTAGGTTTATTTCTTCCTGATGTGGGCCTACATACATATAAACGAAATCTTTCGTCTTCAAGCAAACATATTATCGATTAAAGAAAAAAATTTTTTTTTAAATTTTACACCACTGCTACACTCGAGGAGAAAAAGTTTTGACGTCTCTAAAGACGTCTTGCAAAGAAAACATAGCCTCTCATCCATGTTTCTACCGTAAATTCTTCCAGTTTTAACGTGCCGGTAACTATTCTGTATTTAAACCAATAGTAAGTGCATCCAAGCGAGTCTGAATTAAGACACTTTAAAATATCTGCAAGAGTCGCCTTTATTCCAAATCCTTGTCTTCTTCTATCAATCTGACCCAGGTATTATTGCTTTTTTCCCGACTTGCCGTCGAGACATTCCCTTATTGTTTGGTTACTTTAAGATGAAATTTGATAGTCTATAAAAGGTCCACTGATGTATTTAATGTAGTTTCAGGTCCTGAAAGATTATGAAAAACTTTTCGGAAACATTTAAAATGAAAGTCATCTTGAGAATATAACTATAGATTTACTTCAATGATTTGTTTTTACAATGAAAGCCATATAAAAATCTTTTTCGTTCCATCAAACAATTCATGGATATCATATCAGCTTTAATAAATATTTTTTACATAATGGTTTTATTATTTTTTTAAGGTTCTTCCATCTTAGTGACCAAACATATATATATATATATATATATCCACAGTTCATAAAAATATATACAAGCATAAAAAACAGAATGTATATAAAAAGATGTTAATGCGTAAAAACATAATTAAACATTTTAGTTTAAAATTTTAACATCAAATATGAACGAACACTAAAATACAATTATAATTAAACAACTTGACAATCTAAAACAAAACATAAATTAACGATAAAACGGTCTATTTTAAATCCTTGAATTGGCGTAAAAGTTTTTTAATAATTTTTCCATAAGGCAGAGAACACGAAGGGAAGTAGCGAATTACATCACCAGCCCAACTCCACTTTCCATCGGTGATATATTTGGATGATTTTTTCCTTCTGTAAATAATCCCAAAAAAATAAACTTCTACCAAATTTAGTCCTCTTAAACATACATATAAAAATGATTGTATTGAGTATAAAATTAAATGTTTTTGTCTTTAAATATATATATAATATTATACAAATATGCATATACTTATTTCGATTAATTCAATATATATTCTAAATGAAACTGTGCTTTCATCTTTCCCTTCTTTCCAATTATCTCTCTTTCCGATCATATTGCCTTTGTAAGTCTATATAAACAAGTTTATATAAATGTGACTCGTCTACTCGAAAAAAATGTACTTTCAACCAATAAAAAGAACACTTTTTTAATTACGACTTATAAAAGAATCGAATAGTTCAAAAACATTTAAAGATATTAAACACGTATCATTTTTAATAAATGACGCTGAAAGGCACATAAATGTTTCGATAAAGCTGTGTCAACTATGATTCTAAATTAGTAAAATTATTACTCTTAGCGATAAATGATGGTTTTCATTTCATCGAAGGGTGTTAAAATACAAAAGAAAGATAATTACTACAAAATAAATATATATGAAAAGAATAAAGCTCAGATCATTTTTTGCGTTGAAACCCTTCGAATTAGTTTTTTTAAGGTCTTTTTTAACAGAAATACAGAAGATACAAAGTAAAAAAGGCAGTAGAATTGTGTATAAAATAGTACATAAATAACAGTATAGTTTTCTTTAATATACACTTTCAAATTCAGAATAGTTGAATAAAAAAGGAAGTATTTAAAAAATATACTAAAAGTTAATACATTTAATTTTTGACATTAAAACATTCAGAGCTTATTTTTTTTAAATGCTTTGTCGAAAAACAATATATATACGTCAAACAGTCTGATATTTGTATGATGGTTCGTTGTCACATTATAATATGAGTAGCGATAACAAATCCAAGCACGAGGTTTTATACTAAAAAACATTATTTCATGCTAAAAATATATATTTTTAATGATATTTCCGAAGATAAGGATATATGACGGTATCATAACCTTCTTAATTACCTCCGCCGAAGGAGGTATTGTTTCACTGGCGTTGGTTTGTTGGTTTGTCAGCAGGATAACTCAAAAAGTACGAAACGGATTCGGATGAAACTTTGTGGAGTTGTTGGAAATGCCAAAAGGAACAAGTGATAAAATTTTGGCATCTCTGAGTGCAGAATTAAGATGCAAAACGAGCTAAATACTAATAAATATTTCAAGTTAGCCTACTCTGCCAATAGATGTCGCTGTGCTGTAAATCGGGTGCCGGGAGCGTCTTCCTCTCGGAATTTCCGTCGAGGGGAACCCTCCCCCGTCCCTCTACGCCGTCCCAGTCGTGAAAAATCCGCCTCGGAAGGCTCATAAGGACCCTGTGACGGCGGAGGTTTGCACTCTCTGAGTGTATATATGCCTCTAGTTAGTTTTTGAATTCATGTTCATTTTATTTGCATATAATTGAGAGTATTTTTAATACTTCAGAAACAAAGTATTTATTTATTGTTTATGCTCCAAACTATTTTAATTTTATTATGAATATCATTATGTGCATGTCTGTTTTTTTAATATACCTTTACATACCCCCATTACTTGATTCTTTAATTATATTCACAAAATAATTACTCTTGATACACACTTTTTGAGGTCACGTGTTCTCAAAGAAACTCTTATGAGTAAACATTTGCCAGCAACTTAACCGTTTAAATAATAAATTATGATGTGTTAAATACGAGTGAAATATTATTTCCTTTATCTCATACTTATTTATTATTTATCTCATACTTTTGAAAGTATTAGTAAAATTCACTCACCAAATGTTATATATCAGGCTAATTCGCCACACAAGTATGTATATATGTATGTGTGTCTATGACTCTGAAGATATCGAATAATATTATTGAAAGAAGTCGGAGAAGAAAGCTGAAGTGTTTATTTATTCCCTTTGAAATTGCTTTCATAAATGGGTGATGTATGCGTAGTTTACTCCCACAGACTTCTTCACAATTTGCTCCTGATAATCAAATTAACTAAAGTAAAAGAGAAACGGAGAAAAATAAATAGATATACAATTATATATTCTTCATACATGATTATCTCGTCTATAATATTATGTAGTTTATATTAACAACTTTTTTATAATTTAATGTTTTTATAATGCATTATTTTCATAGCCAAATATTTTTTAAAGCAATGTTAAAAAATATATCTTTCAAACGTTACTTCAAAGCTACAATATGGAAGAAATGTAATAAGCGATGGCAAGTAAGGCCAAAAACAAGTACGCAGATTCACAAAATTTAATATTTTAAAAACTTACTTATGTTTTTAACAAAATAATAATATATAATCATTCGTATTTATTAAATTGCTTAAAAAATTACTGCATATGGCATTACTAGCTATAACGGAAGTACCTTTTTTAATACCTAGAGTGATCATCATTACTTGCTTCCAAACAGATAATGTCCTCACCATATAATAAATTAAACATATCTTTTGACAGTTAAATGATAAAAAATGTCATCCAAAAATATATAAAATACATATTTTGATCTATTTTTATGTCCATCAATATATTGATGATATCATTATGTTTTTTCATTACCTATTTTTAGGATAAATAGGCATTTGATATGTGTTGGATACTTCCTAGGGTCATTGAGGATTGAAGTTGGATGCAGACAAAATCAAATTATAAACAGTTTTTTAGCAGAAGGATCATTTAAAATATTTCTTTGCAAACATTATTTTTCCATTTTTTTTCTTCTCCTAAGTCCATTCATTGCCCTTCACTCCATAGAGATCTTAGGAATTTAATTCAAAGTAAAATGGATGGCAAAGAGGTAATTGAAAAGTTGCTTAAGTCTTTTAGGATTTTCTTAGAGCTTTTAAATGTTTTTGATGAAATTATTTTTTAATCTACTAGAGTAGATATAACTCAAGGAAACTGAATCCGATAAATTACCTATAGAAATACCAAATATTTTGTTTGAAATAAACGATGGATATATTTTCGAATACTCATAATTTGACATCATTTTTATTTTTCCAAAATCGTTTAAATTAATTTTTTTACCCTATGAGTCAAAATAGTATCCAAATGAGCGAAAAATATTTTGTATAAAAAAATATAAATTAACAAACTTCTATTTTACTATATATTTTCTTATTAAACGTACTACATTACATTACTCAAGCCACGTTCTACATTATTAAGAATTTCCACATGGCTATCTTTGTAAAAGCCTTAGCTAATAAATTAATGGTTCAGATATTCCCTATCCAAAATATTTTCATGTAATTATTCCTTAGTTTAAATATCTTCTTCAATTGCTTATAGTAAAGGTACTTTGTTCATAAATTCTTTGGTAACATTAAAAAGTAGATTTTAATTAGTAAGAACCATTCAAATAAAAAAGCATTACCCATCACAGAATCAAGATTTACAGTGTAAAGCTGTTGTAAATTATATTTATTACCTCCGCCGAAGGAGGTATTGTTTTCACTGGCGTTGGTTTGTTTGTTTGTTGGGTTTGTTTGTCAGCAAGATAACTCAAAAAGTACGAAACGGATTCGGATGAAACTTTGTGGAGTTGTTGGAAATGTCAAAAGAAACAAGTTATTAAATTTTGGCATCTCTGAGTGCTTATTTAAGATGCAAAATGAGATAAATACTAAAAATATTAATAATGAAATTCTCTATTCAGGGAGTAGGAAAGAACAAACGGTTTAAAAATATTCATTGACGTAAACGAAATTTATCAGCTAAGAACTAAACTGGGTGCTTAAACTTCTTTCTTGGTCTTTCCTCTTATATTTAGTAACGTAAAATATAACGCCAAGTATTAAATTATGATGGATTTTAAGAAAGTTCTTTAAACTCCAGTGACGTATTTCTGAATTGACGAATTAGTATTACGTCAATGGATGCTTTTTAGATGGCTTCTAACTAAATAGGACCACACACCTACTGTAGACATATATGATTGGATTGTAATTCCGTTAAGTGATTCATTCTCGATATCGGCACAGGTTTGCACTCTCTGAGTGTATACATGCCTTAGTTAAAATAACTTTTATTTATTAAGGTAAAAACTCTGGTTAACTTAGAAATCGTCCTCCATCATGCACGGCCAATGTGGAACATTGTATATTATCATTTCATCATTATATTTCAATGTCCATTTTAAAGTTTTTGTCTGAGAAATTAAGTAATGAAAAAAATTTACAATTAACTTTTCACTTGACTTATGAAATTATAGAGAATGAAAAGATTCCACCACCGTTTTTGAGCATGTATAACTAGTCGCAAATATTTACCCACCCATTTCAGAAATATACACTCTAATTGTCTTCCTGGTTTTGTGTTTTCCGGATTAAATATCGAAATTCTATGGATATCCATCGGAGCTACACATCATCCAAATTTTATAGCCAAATCTTACTGACTTGTTCCTGATATAATTTTTTGCACCTAGTAATCCACGATATAGGATCATGGATTATCCACGCTAAGTTTTTCGTAAAATCCACCACACTGGAAACAATTTTCTTTTACCATGTCAAGGGTAAGATTTCAAAACTTCATATTTTTCTAATTGGGAGTTGCCATATAATTGTCAATGTTCAGTTACTTCAACAAGAATGGAGTCTTGATACTGATATTCGTCGTCATTTCTTCGTCACTAGGTATATCCGCTCACTATTCGTTGGAAAACCTAGAACCACAATCTCGATTTCCTTACTTTTGATGCTTTCGATCTCCTCTATAGCACAACTGAGGAAGTCATGGGGGATATTTTAATAGATTCTCTAAATCATTTGAATCATAAAATTAATCGAAATAAATTATAAATATTAATAACTTACTATTCAACTCTGTCATCCATTATAAAAATAATTATAATACACATTTGTCTTTTAGTTTATGTACTTATATGTACTAACGTACGTAACTAAAGCGAAACAAAGAATTATACGCAAACACGTAGAGCATGAAAATGAGTACCAATAGGCGCCAACGTTCCCCTTTTGGGAACATCATTTTAAAAGTCGATTTTAGTCTACTAAAATATTAATATTATTTAAAAAAATTGTTCAATGCAAATCTTTAGTATATTGCTTATCAAAATAGTTATAAAATAGTAATACTACCAGTTTTTAACCCTATTTTTCTTATTATCAAAAGATAAGTCCAAAACTTGATAAACTCGGTTTTTTCAAAGCACTCAAACTAGTATTAAAATTAGTTTTTCGTTTATTTACAAATAAAATATTTTGTTTTCTAAGCCTTAATTTATAATATAAACTCATTCAATTTTGTTTTTATTGAATATGACGCGATGCAGAACACTTCAAAAGTATGTTCCCAAAATGGGAACGTTGGCGTGTAAAGGGTTAAGATGCAAAATGAGATAAATACTAAAAATATATAATGAAATGGGGGTCTCTTCAGGGAGTAGAAAGAACAAACGGTTAAAAAATATTCATTGACGTAATATTGTTCATTTATCAGCTAAGAACTACGTCACTGGTGCTTAAACTTCTTTCTTTCCCGTCTTCCTCTTAATATTCGGTAAATAAATATAACCCATATTAAGATTATGATGGAGAAAAGAAAGGAGTTTAAACTCCAGGTGACGTATTTTGAATTGACCGAATAACTAGTATTACGTCAATGATGCTTTTAGGATGGCTCTCTCCTCACTCATTATTCACCAAACACACCTACTTATGTAGACATATATGCATTGGATTGTAATTCCGTTAAGTGATTCATTTCGTGGGATCGGCGGAGGTTTGCACTCTCTGAGTGTATACATGCCTCTAGTTACAAATAACTTTTATTTATTAAAGGTAAAAGGTTAAAGACAAAATCGTTTTTACATCAGCACGGCAATGTGGAACATTAATATTATCATTTCATCATTATATTTCAATGTCCATTTAAAGTTTATTGTCTGAGAAATTAAGTAATGAAAAAAATTTACAATTAACTTTTCACTTGACTTATTAACGCTATAGAGCAATGAAAATATTAGCTTTATTTGACGTTAAATGAATGTGGGCACTAATCATATATATATATAATCATTTTTTTAAATGAATATTACTTAAAATAAATATACAGCCAGGCATAAAAATGCTATTAAGGTGTATTTTTCATATAACATTACAGAAAAATAATTTCTGAACATGAAATGACGGATTTATGTTTGTAATTTAATTAATTGGAACAAACAAAATCCTAAATATATGTATTTTACATAACACTTTTAATTGGATGAGTGAAAGTGATTATTAAATATGGTCATATAAATATTCTGTTATTAGTAATACATTTGTCTTTATAAATATATTATTAATGTTTCAGAGAGTAATTAGAAAAAAATATGCAGCAAAGACTATAAACTACCTAGACATTATATAATTTATATAAGCCTACAAAATACAATCATCTAATAAGTTAAGGAAAGTGTATGTAATCAATACAATTTCCCCGAAAATATCTCTGACCATTGTGAGAAACAAATATGCCACAGATATTATCTTTACAATAAAGAAAATCCAAATCTTTTTTTCATCATGAAAAAAGACAAAAAGGCAAAGCAAAAAAAAATGTCCTCTCCTAATGAAAAATTGTTGTTTTTTACCTCTCGACACAATTACTTGCCTTTGTTCTCATAGAAGGGTTATAAAAAAATCACACACTTTTTTTTGGTCTTCAGGCTTTCATATTTTACCAAATTACCAAAAAGACTGGCCATGGAGAGGAGAAGTAAAACATATGAACATATATTTAGGGTCCTTTTTTAGGAGGACAGATTTGTTGTTTTTGTTATGATGGTAGCAGTATTATGAAAAAATAAAGTTACAATTATCAGCAAAGTACAAAACCAATACTGTATATACACAAAACTATGCAAAATTACTTAAAATTTGCAAAAAACCAAAAGTTTCGATAAGTTTAATTTGGTTTGTTTTAATATAAAACTATGAAAGGATTTTTTTTACCAAAAAACACCATTATTTTGAATTTTCATAACAGTATTATGGTTAAATAATTAATACATGTGCATAGATTATAACAAAGGATATAAGTAGTATTAATCACAAATATAAAAATATCAATATCCAATATAAAGCATTAAAATAAAGGAAAAAAAAACATTAACAAGCTGTAATGTACTGTATTAAACACCAAACTTTAAGTTTAAAAATCAATAATAATGTTTATTTATGGTTTTATAACACATTTGCTTTGGGTTTTATGTAAATATTTCATTTTGTTTATTTTAGATCATAAACGAACTGGTTTCAAAAAATAAAGCGTTCGTTCAAAGTGGCTCTACCTTCCGAAACGATCACGAAAGAACAATTTTGATATATATATATATATATACATTTTTGGATTAACTAATCAATTCCATAATTATTATGCATATTAACACTGATATAGTCTCATAGAGACAAAAACAAAAAATATTAGTCAATTTAAGATTATTACATTACTTGGATCTGGGCCCAAATGTTATACTTCACATCAAATTACTTATGGCATTTCTACAAGAATCTTACTTATTTAATTGGCATGATACTAATAAAACTTGGAAAATCTTGATATGCTGCATTATTCATCAAATTTGTTTGCTATATTATTTGATTGTCTTACTTGTCAAATGCAAAAGGATTACAAGATCAAGAAATAATCTAACAGTCGGGTGAGTTATATATTGTTTTAGAAAAATGGCAATATATAAGTCCTATATGTTTTTTGTACGGCATATACATAATTTGTAATAAAACAAGTTTTAATAGAATAATTATGCAAAATTATATTCTTTTTAATCACTTATTCTTTATTTCAATTTTTCTATACGCATATAAAATACATTTGAAAAATTATTAGGTTCGAATCAACTGGAATTATAAAAACTTAAAACCTGCGTCGTCTTCTCATTGGTTTTTTTTCAGGACTATATTCTTGAAGGTAAAAATCCATTGGACAAGAAATTGAACCTGTTTATAATTTATAATGTTCAACATTTTAATATACGAAAATCGATTTTTCCCATCATAAAAACTCGCTTTTTAATTATCTGTTCTGAACACATACCAAAGTATTTATGTAAAACTACAAAAATAATTATGATAATCTAAAATAAATCAATGGCAGAAGGACAGAACTATAATAAATACATAGGCTGTTATAATATTATATAAAGGAGGCAAACAAATAATATGTTTACAAAATAAATGCATATTTTTTTAAAGAAAATAGATACAATCTACAATTAACATCCAAAAATTAAAACAATTACTGATTCTTTTAATGCTTCAAAGTGATGTAATAGAAGAATAGACTTCAAATGTAAATAAGACAACGTAAACTATTATTTGAATACAACTTTTTTCTTCTTTACTAGTTTAAACTACCTCAAAGGCGCCATTTGTTTTCCTCGAGCATACAGAAGGTCCATTTTTTTTTTTTATTTTTAAAGACTTTATTGAGTTAGAGATATTACATATATCAATATATAAATAAACATTTTAGTTTAAAAATTAGATCTCTAATCTAAAGTCACACCAACTATTATAAAACAGAACATATCTATAAAAAAAACATTAATTTCCACAAATATTGTTAAAAACAAGTAGGTATAGAAAAAAAAATTCAGTTAACAATACATGATTTTTATATATAAAAAGATAGTTCAAATTAGTGTCTTGTTAAATTTTTGTAAGCCCGTAAAATTCGCTGAAGAAATTGTAGATGCCCATTGGAACTGGAGGGGTAAAAACGCACCAGATCTCCTGCATACTTCCAAGGAATGTTGTCGGTACCAGGAATCCTAATTGCGAAAGCGTTGTATCGTGCTGCCGTAGAAATTGTAATTGCCTTGATGTCTTCGTTTTTGATCAATTCATTATCAGTCATCTTTTTAGCCAGATAACTCCGAATGCTGGACAAAGTTATGTCCAGAGTTCGGGTTTTTGATGGTGCCCTTTGTAGATTAATGGACAGTCCGAACAAAAGTATTGCCGTGATTATTTTACCATTAACTCCTTTCACGTTTAATCTTACAAACTCCCTTACGAAGTGGAGCATCGGACAATTGGCAAAAGCATGCACAACTGTATTAAACACTTGTCCACAGTCTTTACAAGGTGTGTTAAAAAACAAGCATCTCGCCGAAATCTGGAGTTGAGCGGTGAATCTTTTCTCGTCCTTAATCTTGGCGATGGAAGAAAAAATTCTCTTTCTCCAAGAGACAGGAAGTTTCAGCTCTTTTAAATAAGTATCACAAATTTCATTTGCTTCCTTTAATGTATTTGTAGCAAAGGACATCTTCAAATGCCATGGTATGGGAGGAAGATGATTCGAAGCAGCTCTTTTTAATGGATATAAAAATCTACCACAGTTAAACACGGGCTCACGTTTGAGGTCGTGAATAGAAATAATTTCATTAGACAATGCTTTCCATTCCAGTTCCCCTGGTCCAGCGAGATTGGTAAAATAAAAAGGCTTTTTAAAATTTTGTCGAACTATGTCTACCGTTGAAGAGGATAAAAAGAGAGGGGTGCCAGTCCAGAGGATCCTTTGTATTGTCGACCAAATGCAGATCCCTCAATTTTCCGTTTGTAAAAAACATCAGTAAAAAATATCCTGGACTTGAAGTGAAGACAGCTCGCCATTCCTGATCTGGGTGAACCGTTAAGTCTACTATAAGCTTTTGATAAATTAGTGGTAATATTCTGGCGAGTAAAGACAGACCACCCCGATATGTGACCTGGGTCTCTTCAAAGAAGGCAAATAGCTTTTATGAAATAGCACATTCAGCCAGGCATTTTCTTCCGAGATCGCTTTTTCTGCAAGCCAAGAGATAGAAGCAGCTTTATATAGGACAGTAGGAACAATGTGATCGTTGTAAAGGTCAATCCTTTTTTGTAGACTAAATTTCTTGCCTCCTTGGAGGCTGATATAGAGTTGCTTTTGCAACTTTGTCCAGTTGACCTCCGACGCTCCTCGAGAAGTCCACATAATTCCTAAAACTTCTATTGTTTCCCGTACAGAGCAACCGGCAATTGTTTCCCTGCAATGAGGATTCCATATCCCCATAGGAAGAATTAAAGTTTTTTTATGGTTGATTTCCAGCCCAGACCTCTTTTGATATTTCCTAAAGAAATTTAAGATGACCTCAATCCGCTTGCATAATTGTTTTTCTGACTTGGCCTCCAACATTAATGTAACGTCATCGGCGTACATATCTAAAATGTGTTTACTAGAGCCAAAATCGACTCCAAAGCCCCTAAACTTTTTATTTATTGCGTTACTAAGATCCACGATACTCCCAACAAACAAAAGAGGTGACATGGGGCATCCCTGACGACAACTCTTCTTTAAAGCAATAGGGTCACTCTCTTTCATTCCCATAGAGATAGTTGACGAGCCATTATATAGAAGAGCTCTAATGGGATTCAAAAACTCCTTTGGAATATATTTTTTCATAGTTTTAAAAATATGTTGATGGCTGATAGTATCAAATGCTTTTTTGAAGTCGATTGCAATGATGGCTCCATAACTTTTTTTCCTATTGAGCACCTCTATAGCTGTTTCAATGTTTCGTGACACATCATAAATTTTTCTTCCTCTGAGGAATCCTTTTTGTTCAATTCCTATTTTGGAGTTTAATATAGGCTCAACTTTTTTGGCTAAAACTCCAGCCAGAATTCTGTAGCTTTCGTTTAATATAGTGATTGGGCGCCAATTATTAATGTCCGTAGCAACCCCCTTTTTAGGGATTAAGGTGATTCTTCCTTTTGTAATCGATTTTGGAAGTTTGCCGTAAATTTCCATCGATTTCCCCAATTCCACCAGGTATGGAACAACTTCGTCCATGCATTTTGTATATACTAAACCCCTGACACCATCGGGTCCTGAAGCTTTTCCGTTTTGAAAATGTTTTTTATATAATGCGAAACAGAATCTTCCGTAAAAATCATCTGTTTTCCCTTCCTGGGCCGAGGAAAGTGATTCCTTTCTCCGCCAACAAGTTTTTGGAATCGCTGATGGAAGTGTTTTAGGATCGCACTTGGGTCTGTAATTGATTTCCCATCTACGATGATTTTTTTAATTAATGATGTAGAACGGTATTTCCTGGTCATGTTTTTAAATCCTTTGGATGTCGTATTTTCTCTTTCAATCCTTTGCTTAAAATCCAATTCCGCTATTTCAGATACTCGAAAAAGGTTAGTGGTATCGGCTGCGATGGTTCGTGTAAAAAGTGGGGCCTGGTTTAACAAATCTTCAAGGCTTTTATGAAAAATTGCTTCTTTTCTTCTCTTTTGGCGCCCAAAATGTAAAGATGTTGATTTGACAACGTGAGATAAAATATAAGCCAATTTCTTTGGTTTAAAAGAGTTGTTAAAATGTTGCTTAAACTGAACCGAAGTTTATTTATAAAATTATCATCCACTCCCATCCACCTTGGAATGCGAAAATGCTTTTTGGTGATATAAAATCAATTTCAATCATCTTATGATCAGATGCAGGATGAGGTCGGTAACATGCTTTATTCGTCATGAATCGAATGGAGGCTGAAGCCAGAGCCAAATCAATTCGTGAAGACCCGCTGCCACATCTCCACGAAACCTTGTCTTCTGGACTATATATTTTAACAAGATCCTGAAACTCCAAGCGTATAATGAGATTAGATACCATTTTAAGGTTAGGATGCACGGAATTCGTTTTATATAGATCGACATTTAAGTCTCCAATTACAAGTAAGGGATAGAGGTCATTCTTACAGCTATTTATTATGGCTTGAAAAAACGGTGAATACTTGTCATTTGGACCATAGGTGTTATTAACATAGAACCCACCCTCTTCCGTTGGCGCAAATTTTTTATGCCAATCTCCTTTATTTGATGACTACATGCCTGCTTTGGAGACTCAATGGTCTTCGAAACCAACGAAAGCACTCCCCGCAGCAATTGCCGGTAAAAAAATAATTGTAATTTTTAGGGAGGCAAAATGAACATTCATATGAACATTTAGAAGAAACTAAAGTCTTAACATCCTGTAAGCAAATTATATCCGGTCTATGATATAAAAGACTCTTCATAAGACTGTGTCGCGAATTTCGATCCATGCCACCTCTAATATTTAAGATATTATTTTTCCTATGCCCATGTTGATTTCATGGTGTCTAGAAGTTTTATAATTATCACAATAGGAAATAATGTTGGTTTGTCTTGACATGAGTATTTGATTTTACTGAGATTGAATTTGGCTTTACTTTTTCTTCACTTTGTTAGGCGTTTGATCCTTCTGAGGGGATAATTCTGTACAGGGAGAAGCTCTTTTAGATATTGAACCCGACCTTGTTCTTGATGGAAGAATTAGCTCAGGATTTAAATGAGCTTTTTTTGGATGCATTGATGTAATTTCGCAATTTGAAGGGGAGATGTCACGGTTTGATGTATCATTATTTTGTGTACTAACATTTTCTTGAGAATCCTGTCTAGGTGAGCAATGATTTTCTACATTTGTTATGCTCAACTGTTCATTTATATCCTCATTCCTGGGCGAATCTTCCATTCGGACACATACTGGAGAAGAGCTACCAGAAACTTCTGGCACTTCTTCACTGTCATTATCCATTTGCAACACTTCTTCATGTATCTCAACCTCCTCCACGTCCTCTGAATTACAATAGTTGTAGAAGATTCTTTCTGCTGAGACATATTTTCGCTATTTATCGGCACCTTTGAGTGACTTTCGGCCAGCAAATTTTGTAATACCTTAGCGTATTCTCCAATTTTAGTCTTGGGTTGTTACAGACTTGCTTAACATGCCCAAATCCAAAGCAATTAAGACATTGAAGCCTGGCCCCTTTAAATTTTAATTTGATTAGACAACCCTGAACGGGCATAACTTGAGGTATTGTAGATGGGTTTACAACCATCTCTACAATATAATCCCCGTCTCTCCAAATATCTTTGTACTCTATATATTTTTTCTCAGCTGCCTCATCAAAAGGGGTTTTCTTGGTATAATGCGCCGTCACTTGTCTAAATTGTTTGAGCCACTCTCAGCACTATGCTCGTCAATCCTCTTAAATATATTTCCATGGTAACTTTCACTTTTCTTTTCAAATCTGACTGAATTTTTCCATACCCTTTAGCCTCAGGGTAACATTTACTATTTTCCCCCCGGCGGATTTCACCTTGAAGGAATGCACCTTTTTTAACTCTTCAAGCCAATCCCTTACGTCAATTGGGAACCTTGAATAAAAGGCTGCTTGATTAAGCCCAAATCTTAGATTTGCCCCCGCTCTTCATGCTCTTTGAAGCCAAATAAAAGAGCCATATCATATATATTGATATGTTTCAATCCTTCAACCCTGAAGGAATTGTCTTCTGTATCTTCGATGACAATGATGAAGATCTCCCATCTAAATTGCTTATTCCAATTCAGCAGTACGTTTTCTTTGCCACTCTGCATACTATTCTTTTCAGAATGTCAGCATAGCGACCTCTTTTTCCATTTAAATTTCCATCACTATTATTGATAGTTAATGAAGGATGACGATTTTTTTCATTAAAAGAAGAAATATCATCAGGGGGTTTCTCTTGAGGTTTAGCGCTCATTGTTTTTTAAATGTTCCGTTAAAAAACAATTAAAAAATGACTTAGCTTTTCTCCTCAAGGTTCTAGACGAAATACGATCCCCGGACGAAGAGTTCTATCGAGGGTGTATTCCAAATACGACTGTGAGTGAACTCTGAGCACTTAAAACACTTTTTACAAAACTAAAAAAAGGTTAAAATGCGCCTAAAAGATCACTTTAAATGGGGATAAAGCAGAAGAGAGTTTATAAGACGAAAACTGATCCAGGAACGGAGAATTCCGGCCGGAACGATTCCCGAAGACCAAGCAAGGGTGATAATGAAGTACTTAAAACACTTTGTATGTAAATAAAAAGCTTAAAACAATTCCAATAATCACTTCAGCAAAATTAAAACACAGGAGCACAGAAAAGACGTCTGCATGCATAAACCAACAACAAAGGTCCATTCCTAGTTAGTTACTAATGATGATATTTCTTCATGAGAGGAGAAGCATTAATTTAGGCAATTTAAAGAAAATATACCTATGGGTTTTTACTATAGAGATAAAAAGATATTGAGAGCTTATCCCTTCATCTCTTTTTTGTGTCCAATATAAACAAAGTAATTTGTACTACGTCATCGTAAGCTGATCATAGATATGTAATCTATCTCTATGATCAAGTTACGCTGACATAGTACAAATTACTTAGCTTATATTGGACACAAAAATACCGCTGAACGATGTTTCACTACAATGAAAGGAATAAGCTCTCTATATCTTTATACTCTATGGTTTTTACTTATTTCTTAGAAATTTCAAATAATTATTTGATGATAAACACAAAGTGCGATAGCAAAGACTGATTCTAAGACAGAACTATTATTGTATTTTAAGGAGCATATTCCAAAGACCTATAGTAGGGGTAGGAGGTATGGGGTCATATCTTCAAAATATGCATTGTACCATTTTTTTGGACCATTATGGTAAAAAAATAAGAAGAATCCCCAAAAAAATTAATTTTATGGATTTTTGGCGGTTTGCCGCCCAAAAAACCACAAAAACGATATTGGGTCCTGAGATACCTCTGAAAATCAAATATTGATCACTTAAGGCCGGTTTTCGGTCCCAGGCAACCCCCAATTGCTATGAATGTTATGAATACTTAAGGGGAGTATGGTAAATAATTGTTCCATCAGTTTTGGGAGTCCTTCAGGGCATAAAATTACCCAAAAATGGCCAAAAATTGACGCCCAAAAAAACCATTTTTGCCCCCCCCCCCCCCCCCCAAAACGACGTGAAATTTCTTGTGTTTGAGTACAGGGCTCTTGAATATGTGAAAAAATTTATCACTATTGTATATGTTAAAATTGGTATTTTTTAAATGTGAGTAAGACATGTGGGACTTATTTGAGCTGATCAGTATCCTTTTTTAGAACAGGCCTTGATAAAAAAAAATTTAATTCCATTGTGAAGATCCTCAGCAACATGGAGACGAGATGGGTTGCAGACAGAAGACCTACAACACACAAAGAATACTAGCCAGATTGAAAAGGGAAAAAATCAGACGAAATACACCAGAAATGTTTAAAAGCATGCAAGAGCTGGGGTGGACCGCAACAACAGTGGAGGAGCTGAATAAGGTCCTCCAGGAAAGGAGTGATACTGCTGAGAAGATTTTGCGCACAGAGTTGTCTTACTACCGCGACACCCACAAAGCTGATGTAATCCAACAGCCAGATCTGTTCAGGGTCAACAATATCAGTTCCGATGATCAACTGCTGAACTTCTGTGCCTTCTGTCTGGAAATGATCCTATGTCTAGTTACGTCAATCTCCCCTCCAACAAAGATGTTCTTAAACTTCTGCCATCGTGCGAAACAAATCAGCCAACAGGAGATGAAGATGAAGAGCGTATATCAGTCGGCATGATGTATATCACTCTCGTATCTGAAGGTGATGTGAACACTTGGTACCTTGCAGTTTGTACTGAGGAATGCAGTGGAACATACAACATGGATTTCTTACAGCGTGTGGAAAAAAGTTATAACTTGATATGGAAGCATCCATCAAACCTGACAGAGCAACACTTCGACCAGAATCGATTATTCAATGTGTCATTGATGGTGATTGGGATGTATCGAAACAACGGAACATGACTTTTACCTTGAGGAACCACACCTATGTTGACACACTAGTGATGGATTGTACATAGTAGTGTCTTACTTTCATTAAAAACACTTCTTAGACTGTGTAGCATTTCTCCTCAGCTTTTACTAAAACTTAAACTCAACGTATTATCTGCTGTTTTTGCAACCCTCAAGTGAAATGCAGTGAAATGGGAACTATTTTCAAAGTTTAAGAGTATATATATTTTCTAATATATTGTAGATTATTACATTTTGTCCACAGATGTCTTATTAAAATATGCTGAGAACTTGATTTTATTTTACTTCACCCAACTCATCTTGCTTCAGAGCTTCAGGCAGTACTGGAGAACTTCTAAGGTCCTATACAATGAGTCCTATCAGTCTGTTTATGGTAAAATTAGGCTTATTTTGGCCCTTTTTATGCCCTGGAGGACCCCAAAACCCATAAAATACTGAATAATGATTTGATATGCTGGTTTAAACTATATGCATCCATTCATAGCCATTGGGAATGTCTCGAGACCGCCAGAGTACTCAATAGCGGGAAAATAAAGATTGGGGCAAATTTTCGATTTTTTTTGGCCATTTTTGGGTAATTTTATGCCCTGAAGGACTCCAAAACTGATGGAACAATGATTTACCATACTCCCCTTAAGTATTCATAACCATTCATAGCAATTGGGGGTTGCCTGGGACCAGAAAACCGGCCTTAAGTGATCAATATTTGATTTTCAGAGGTATCTCAGGGCCCAAATATCGTTTTTGTGGTTTTTTGGGCGGCAAACCGCCAAAAATCATAAAATTAATTTTTTTGGGGGATTCTTCTTTTTTTTCCATAATGGTCCAAAAAAAAATGGTACAATGCATAATTTGAAGATATGACCCAAAATCATGCCATACCTCCTACCCCTAATATATGTGATATTCTCAAACAAGTATGATAAAAGTCGTATATAACTTGAAATCATATAACTATTATTGGACAAAGACAGGATAAAAGCTCATGTATTTCCACACATACGTTATAGAGCTTAGTTTCTTTAGCATATTGTGTTGTTTGCGAGCAAATAAGCTTAAACTAACATATATTAATCACTCTTCACAACTCAGACAAAGACATTTTTGTATCAGAGCAAAAAACTTACAAATTGCAAGCGAGACCACAGCTTCACCACTTAAGCATTAAGATATCCATAGACATGTATGTATTTGCATTATTGCAAATTTTTGTTCTTGTGTGTCCACTCAGCCGTTCATATCCTTAAGTAACCCCTCCAATGCAACTCGCCAAAACTATTGCAAAGAATAAAAGAATTTTTTTTGTCTTCTTCTTGATTTATTGTGGCTACTCCATTGCAGAAATATAGCAGTAATAGTATTTTAGTGCGTTGCAGAGAGGCAAATAGGAGAGTACTATGTTTTAAGTTTTAGTGTTGATGCAAAATTACATAGGACATGAATTATATATATATATATATATATATATAACATATATATATATATATATAGTATATATGTATGTTCAATTTTATTTATTTAGACATTAAAATGCTCGTACAGATGTGTAGATTCTGCTTATTCAATCCACCCGCCTTCAGCGTCAATGACGTGCTGGATCCTGGCGCGGAATGAGGAGCAGGCGTTGGCCACCAGGGCCCTGTCCTACTTCCTGGTCTGCTCCATTATGGAGTTGATCAGGGCGGCCTTGTTGTTGTGAGCGAGTCGGTTGGTGTGTCTCTCAAGGTAGCCCCAGAAAAAAGTCCATAGGATTCAAATCGGGGGAACTAGGGGGAGGGTGGGGGGGGGGGGCAGTGGGTCTTGTTCTTCTGCGTCAACAGCAGCTGGCCAACCTTGAGTTTGTAGCTGTGACAACGCAAATCCTCATTCACACAGGCAAACAAAGTTACGTGAGAAACGTTACGCTCCTTGGTGGCATCCCTGATGGACCTGCTGGAGTCGTGCTCGAATATGTCTGACACCTCCTGATGAAGTCGGGGGTCCTGGCCTTTATATATATATATATGGTCTTATTTCATTATTTTCTAAGGGTACTTTAAAGTGTTGAATGATAAGTTCTCAACCATTTGTCAGGGTTTTTTCTCATTGTCTCTCACGTACTCATTACTTCTTTTATTATCATTTCTATAAAGGATCCATTGTTCTATAATGTCATTACTTTTAAGAGAATATTAGATATCAAGAGGGAGGCCCTATACAAAAAATGAACATATTATATTTTTCTTACATTTGTATAGAATTTTATCAGGTAATGAATGATATATCATTTCTTCTGTACATTTTATTTATTGCGTTGCCTCCCCTTGTTCTTGAAAAAAAAAAACATTTAGATCTTGGGAATTTCTCCTTTTTCTTACTCAATGTAATGTATGAATTGTAATTTGTGATATATAAATATTTTTTTTAATTAAAAAATGTAGGGACTTGATGCAATACAAAAAGTTGGGACATTTTAGTTGAATTTTAGTCCCCTTTTTCTGAAGGCATTGCCAAAGTTTCTGATGGGATATATAATCATAAGTGTATCGGAAGCAATAAAAGCGATCGGATCGGCCGATACTCGAATTTCAATGATCGGAATCGGATTACGATAAAAAAACGTGATCGGGACAACGTAATATTATATATATATATAAATTTGATTTTTTTTCCTAAGTACCATGGAATTGTCTGTAGTTATTTTTTTTAGAAACAGTAGTAATTGATATAGAGTTTTAATTGCTTTAAAACAAAAATACTAAGGAAAAATACATAGTTCGTGTAATTTTATTTAAATTAAAGTGATCTTATAAATCTAAAAAGTTTTTAGGCATCTTATTGAAAATATTAAGGTCATTATTTTTCTACTTCTAACATATAAATAATATTCTTTTGCGACTTCAAAATGTCCCAATTTCAATTGTATCGTTACATTAACTATAAAGAGACTGGCCAAATCATATGAATACTTTTGATAATGACTTTGTATGTGTTTTTCTGTACCAATATATGCTTCTCACATAAAATATATATCTTTTTCCTTGGAAACAGTCGCTGAAAAAACTCTAATATTTCATTCAATCGTATTTAATAGTCTAAATTAAATGCGCAATAAAAGAAACAGAAAAAGAAATATTCCAAACACGATAGTTAAATGTCTCTTAATCAAATATAAGTCAATTTTTTCATTGTTTTGTAGGTTTCATTGATTAAATACACGTTTTATGCTCATTCAAAAACCTCAATGAAAGATCTTGGTGTAATAAGTTATTTTTTTTCTTCGTTTATCTATGCTTATTAAATATTAAAAGCACGTTTATTGAAGCAACATTGCTGACTGCTTTCATGATTTTCATTCAAATATATAGATATACACATATGTTATATAATTTGTAACTATAAAAAGTAGCAAACTTCAAAGCAAAGGAGAGGCAAAATTGGATATGCTAATGGCTTAACCTCATTTTTAGATATCTTAAATTCAATTACGACTTTTTTGGGTCTGCAACGTACAAGCAAATGGAAATATTTTTTATTTGTTATATTTCATTAATATAAAAAATAGACGTGGCAGTAGTAGTTTTTTTTTAATTAATTATTAAAGGTCTTATTTCTTGTTTTAATGAAAGAAAAACATCAAACATCAAACTTTGCCTATAGGTCCTCAACTAGAAAAAAGTTAAGTTAGACATCAGAGGCCAACTTAGAGGAAACTTTTTGAAAAGGAGGTTATGAAGCACGTACATTGGTAGGGTAACTTACCCACTGGAGGAGACTTTGATTCAGAAGTATGTGCTAGACATGGTCGTATATATATATATATATATATATATATATATATATATATATATATATATATATATATATATATATATATATATATATATATATTGGTAAATCATCAAAATCTTTGTTATAGTACATATAGGGGGTCTACATTTAATATTACATAAAAATGAAATATTGTACAGAGATTTATTATTCTAATAATCATTTTTTTACCTTTTTAAAATAATTGATTTAGTTATTTTAGAAAAATGGCCATAAATAAATTTACAATATACTGTTGTTTTAGTTGTTTTGATGAATTTAGAGCTATCATAGCGGTATCTCTCTTGTACATAAAGATGTAGAGAGGTTATTCCCTTCAATAGCAGATACACATCTTCGTTCAGCTGTCGCCTGTACCCAATATAAACAAAGTGATTTGACCTACGTCATCGTAAGTTGATCATAGAGATATAAATATTTACTTTTATTTGACAATATGACGTATATCTCTGAAGAATACAATAAGCCCTCTATGCTTTTGGACACTAAAACTAAAAAATAGTATAACTACTATGTTTTAAAAAAATATATAAAATAGCATTATATAATAAATAAATATATAAGAGAAAACTCTGATAAAAGTGAAAAAATATTTCTGACAATAGTATTGGCCTATCCGAGCACTAAGTATTGTACGGACCTCTCTTAGGGACAGTGAATGGATAGGTTGATAGCTGCGACGAAGTTAGTCTTAATGTTGTATGTTCGTATATTTTAATAAATATAATATAATAATTATCTTTAACAATTTTTTAATATATATATTATATCAAGACATATGTGTTTTGATATAATAGTGAATATGATATTCATTTATATATATATATATATATATATATATATATATATATTTGTATTTATTTTGTGTGTGTGTCAAAGAAAAACAATAAAAAGTGCTAGGAAGTCTTAGCGAATGGAGGAGGAACGAGGACCGAAGAAACATATTTTCATATGAATAAGCAATTATAAGAATGCTTTTGATAAATATAATATTTCTGCACGTAGAGCTGATGAGAGAATATAAATTTTCCTGATGTTGAATTTTATTACCTCCGCCGAAGGAGGTATTGTTTTCACTGGCGTTGGTTGGTTGGTTGGTTTGTCAGCAGGATAACTCAAAAAGTACTGAACGGATTCGGATGAAACTTTGTGGAGTTGTTGGAAATGCCAAAAGTAACAAGTGAATAAATTTTGGCATCTCTGAGTGCAAAATTAAGATACAAAATGAACTAAATACTTATAAATATTTCAAGTTAGCCTAATCTGCCAATAGATGTTGCTGTGCTTTGAATTGGGTGCCGGAAGCGTCTTCCTCTCGGAATTTCTGTCGAGGGGAACCCTCCCCCGGCCCTCTACGCCGCCCCAGTCGTGAAAAATCCGCCTCGGAAGGCTCATAAGGGCCCCGTGACGGCGGAGGTTTGCACTCTCTGAGTGTATATATGCCTCTAGTTTTTAATTTGATCTATAATGTAAAAAATATAAATGATTTGTTATAATTGTAGGTTCGTGTACTTTATTTGAATTGTATGTGCACTTGTGTGTTGTTTTGTATATGTTATATAATTTGATGTTTTAAGGTTTTAAAAAGGAAAATAATTATAGAGTACAAAGTGTTTTTTGGTTTTACGAATGGACATTTTTTTAAATGTCGTTATTTATATGTTGTGTATACAAGGAAAAAAGGCCATGGGATGAAAGGAACAAAAATATCAAACATCTATTGGATTTGGTGACATTATTTTAACAAGCCTCTTTCTTCTTTTTTGTAGGTAAGATAACACCTTGGACAACCAACCTAATTTCAACTTAAGTAAAATTGAAAAAAATATATGAATATATATATCTTATATCGAAATGCTATCTCCTAAACTATTACAAATTAAAGTTTTGTTATGTGCAAAGCTCATTTTCCACAGACATGTATGGTCATTTAAGTAAAAACTAAGTGCTGGATTTTTTAAATATAGTTGTTCTTTATTTCATTATGTGATGTAATGAAATGGCTTTTGTAAATAAATAAGTGAATATTATTACCTCCGCCGAAGGAGGTATTGTTTCCACCGGCGCTGGTTTGTTGGTTGGTTTGTTTGTCAGCAGGATAACTCAAAAGTACGAAACGGATTCAAATGAAACTTTTTGAAGTTGCTGGAAATGCCAAAAGGAACAAGTGATTAAATTTTGGCATCTCTGAGTGCAGAATTAAGATGCAAAACGAGCTAAATACTAATAAATACTTCAAGTTAGCCTACTCTGCCAATAGATGTCGCTGTGCTGTGAAATTGGGTGCCGGGAGCGTTTTCCTTGCGAAATTTCCGTCGAGGGGAACCCTCTTCCGTCCCTCTACGCCGCCCCAGTCGTGAAAGATCCGCCTCGGAAGGCTCATAAGGACCCCGTGACGGCGGAGGTTTACACTCTCTGAGTGTATACATGCCTCTAGTTTTATTTATGCTCCACTTTATTTTTTATAGAAATTGTGTCTAAAAAAACTATTGCTGTATATAATCTCTGCCATTAAAGTAATATTTATTTCAAACTATTTCGCTTCAAAGGGTTAATTTAAAAAATAAATTGCCTTCTTTTTTATGGAAAAACAAAATCTATTTGCAACTTGTGAACCCAAATTCTTACACATATTTTTAATCCCTTGCTTTTTTTCTTTTCTGTAATTTAAGAAGAGAGAATAACCTTTTTGAAAGCCTCCATGCCGCTTGAAGAAACTTACGAGACGAAAAAAAAGTTGAAAACTTTACAAAATTATAAAAAATATTAATTGTAAGATTATTTTCTTCAATCCCTTGATAAAAAATTCTCTCATAAACTTTTTAGAGAACATTTTTAAAATCTTTAATTCCGCTTCTGAAAATATATGTATTTTTCCTAGAATTATGAGAGATTTAAATATGAAACATATATCATAATACTCAACATTAAATCTTTTAATATTCTTTCAGTTCTGTTAAGGTTAGCCGTTGATTTAGATCAGAAAAATGTATTTTGCATTCTGCTTATTAAATTATATATATATTATTAATTTGAATTTACGTTTTTTTAATGTATGAATTGGAAACTTAAATGCAATCTTTTAAAAGAAAATGCAATTACATTAATTATTTATGTTTTAGTAACTTATCAAATATAAATAATTTTTTGGTCAGTTAAGTTATGTATTAAAAAAAGTTTTTTTAATATCAAAAACCATGTTATTTTTTCCTTGCAATTCTTTTGATGAATTATATTTTGCTTGAGCTCTAAATGTAACCTCAAATATGCCAATATTTTAATGAAACATTACTTGTGGGGAAAATAGTTTTGTGCTAACTTACAACTGGTTCCAACCAACAATTTTGACAGTATTTATTAACAATTTGGAGGGCAGGAACACTAACAGAGTGTGTTGAATTATAAATTTAATTGAATCTAAAAAAACCTTTCATACCTTCAAATCATTCAGGTAAAACTATGTACTTTTCATATTATTTTTAAGCAACCACCGTAATTAAAATTCTGATTTATTCAGAAATGTAATTTGGTTTATTAGTCAAATCTAAACAAGTTTATAGTGCACTCAGTTAGCTCTCCAAACAGACTAAGCAGATGAAATAAGGACCTTATGTAAGCCTTTTATTGAAGGAAAGAAACCCTTTTCTTGGTAGAGGAGTTTTCTAATGAGTCATACTCGTATCTTATCTAAGAGAATAATAACTACTATCATCTCCTATTAATAATGATAATGCCCCCCCCCCCCCCCCATGAAAATATTATAAAGATCATAAGTTAAAGGACCATTATTAGAAAGTATGTAACATACCTGGGAAGAAATAACTATATTTATGATGACAGAAGGGGAAGGGGTGAGGCTGTTAGCCTACTTTCAATGAAACAAACTTTCTGTTGTATATATATATATATATATATATATATTAGGAAATGACCGGGTCCCAGGTGTTTTTTTAACGTCCCGGCGTCTACAAATCACCAGACCAGGACTTTATAATTTTCGTTCGTTCATTATTATGAAAATGACGACGTTTAAAAAAAAAATAGTATTTAAAAAAATATATTTACAAAAACGTCATTACATTTTTTTAAAGATTTTTTTTATAATTTAATTTTTTATTTAAACGTAGTCACTTTCAGAATGACGAAGGAACGAATATATTCAAGCCCCGGCCAGGCTTGAAAAATTTAAGTCCCTGCCCGGCATGTGTCCTGGCAAAAAAAGTGTCCGGGTCGTTTTCTGGTATATATATATATATATATATATATATATATACAAAAACAAATTATATATATATTACTTTTACCAAATATTAAAATCTAATGACAATACAAAAATGCAAATATTTTAGTTAGCCAACGTAGATTATTTTCTTTTTTGTAATTGCAAATAGATAAATTAAAATGATATTTATATCAATCAACTAAGGCTTCTATACTTTTATTTGACTACATTTGCAATAGATATTTAAATGTATTATCATATTAATAAACTTTGGAAATTTGAAAAAACATGGGCTTATCATGTTTTTTCACATAAGTTTCCTTTGGTAAAATAGATGATTGAACAAAATTATAATTAAATAAATATCTGAATTAACATACATTTCATAATAGTTGTTCCTTAACCCATTAAAGCAGAATATTATTTTGTCGCATAAATCAAAAAAAAATTGAGAATATAAATTGATTTTTATCATTTCTTGACATATCCGATAAAATTTTGGAGAAAAAAATACTGAAAAACCGGTTTTTTGACCGGTAGGATTCCCTGCCACTCGGCTATAAAATCATGCTAGTGTTCTTTTCAAATGTAACTTTAAAAAACAATTGTCAAAATATATACAAGATAATTGTAAATAATTTCTTTAGCCAAACATACATACAAATATCAATATGTATTTCTATATTTCATATTCTAAATTAATTTACTTATTTTGTATGGAAAGGTTCAGTACATTCAGAATGTAAAGGTACATCAAACATTTTAGTGATATATTCTGGAGGAAAACTGGCGACGTTTTGAATTCGATCTACTCCCTTTTGACCTCCAATATTCCCTCTATTGTAGCGAACAGTCATTGCAGCAGGCCCACTGGGCTGTACTCTAGGATCTGTTTTTTTTTAAATTTATTCCAAACTTTTTGAAATACCAATTGCTATAGTTATCTTATTTTCTCAATATTATATATCTTTTTTCCTTTTGATATATTCTTCTTGGACAAACGGCTTGGGAATTTACACTTCATGCAAAAATTGGCCATCACATTTTTTTGGGAACGAATTCTCACTATATAATAGAATACATTCTGGTCAAAAAGGTCAACACCGCCTACGAGCAAATTGTAAATACTAATAGAATTGGACATTTCGACATTTATGTGTTTTCCTTTGACCTTATTCCACCTGATAGCTGTTAGAAATTGATTTTAATTTTTATTTGAGGCTACCGTGACAAGTTTGTTATTTTTCCACTACACAAGTGAAATATTTTTTCCATGTGTAGCATCGTTCCTTTTTCATCTTGGTCATTATTAGCATCAATGGAGGTACACTTCCTACCACAGTGCAATTTTGTGTATGAATATTTTTGCAATATTTCCTAATCGAAGATGGAGAATTTCCTCATGAGTGCGCTTTAAATAATAAAAAACGAGAAACATACTTTATTCGATGATGTTTATGATTTTACAAGGAACTGATCAAAAACCATAAGTTATGTCATAAAATTTAATTTCATGTATTTATAGACGAGTGGCAGGATATCCTGCCACTAAAGTTTGTTGCACCACAAATAAAAAAAAAAATAAAAGTGAACAAAATATTAATGTCATGTTATTTTTATACAATTCAAGAATCCGATTAGCTAAATTCTTGAACATTTTGCTCTGACCTATACTAATACATGGCCATATTTATGAGACATAGCAATTCAAACAATTCTTACTATACTAGCTTGTGTTCTAAACTGAATTGACGAAACAATATTATATATATGACAATGAACAATATTACTTAGTTAAACTAAAATGTATTAAGAAAAAGTTAAAACTAAAAAAAAGGAAAAATATTAGTTGGAACTTTTTCTACGTTATTTTAAATTGAATGGCAGGAAAACCTGCCACTCGTCTTTAATGGGTTAAAATATGCATATTACAATTATGTGATTTACCGGCAATCTAAGGTACTTATCGTCCTACGCAATTATTCTTTCCAATTATTAATATGTGCAACCAACCATGTAAGTAACTAGTCATAGAATAATTATAATATTAAGTAAATTAAATTTGATGGGGTTGCCAGAAATGGAGGGCCCCTGCATTCCTTGTCTATAATTAAGGTAATTAGTGAGCAATTATGCTTTTATTTGAGGCTGTTATAAAATATACACATTGCAGTTTGTGGCTAAAATATTTATATCAGTTACATGTCCTTCTGTATTTTTTGGGGGATATTTTATGTATATAAGCTTGTTAAAAAAGGCATTTTATTATTACTATATATATACTCAAATTTATATATAAAAATAAAGTATTTTCGTAACAGTAAGTAAAATAAATGCTTTATTGTATAATAATGTGAAATGAAGAAATAACTTTTCAAATTGTTAATTTAGTAGCATTAAATAAAATGAATATATTAAGCTAAAAAAAGAATCTTAAAAAACAAAAATCGAATTAGGAATGTAAAAAAAAAATATGAATAAGGATCAATGAAGTATTTTAGATGTACTTTTATGATTTATATTCTTAGCTATCAGGACTTTCTTATATATTACAGAATTATAAGCCCTGTATATAATTCTTTTTCATAGCCATATCATCAGAGTGAATAAGCACAATATTTCGGTATGGACTTAATGAGCCTCAAACGAACTCATTCAATTTATAGTCCCATTCCTTCCGGAACGACCTAAAAAAATGAAGACTATATATAGATATATATATAATATTTTTAATATATATGTAAAAAAAATAATATATATATATACTTATATTATATATATATTATATATAATAAACCTCCACTGATGCTGAGCAATGAATTTTTGGTTACTATATGTATATAAATATACACAACAGATCTTTTTAGATTTATACATAACAACTAATGGTCCTAATTAGAGTCCTCTATCTTCGTACAAGCATTTAAAAGTTGAAGGAGTACATTTTAAATAACGCTCTCTTGCCAAAATGAAACAGGAATTTATATATATATATATAATAATATTTCAAATTTTTATGTGAGATGGAAAAAATCTCATGGTTAGATACCGCACGGGCACTTTTTTCTTAAATCTGATTGGTTAGGGAAATCATGAGTAAATATTAATAAAAGCTGTCACATAATGTAATATATCTTCCTTTTTTACAACCAATTGTTTCTTTTTATTTGCCTCTAAGAGTGATATATATATAATATATATATATACAATCATTTGAATATTCCCCTAAAATATCACTTCTTATATTGATAAATAAATGCAGTTACTCATACTAAGGGAGATAATAAATGTTATTATGTTCGTCAATCTGTCGATAATGGACCATCCCTCTGACTATTAAATGTAAAAATAATTTTTTGTATCTCTATTTATATATTTTAAAAAAAGTCTTGCAGCCGGATTTTTGTAATATTTATAATATCCTTTGTTTGATGAAGTTTCATTACATTATTTTTCTTCCTAAATAGATGCCATTATTGATAAGAAGCAGAATACGTACTTGTTTTATAGTATAAACTTATTGAATTTAGATATTTTAGCATCAAAAAGCTGTATTATACATAAGTTTTTTTAACAAAACCTTTCGAATTTAATTATGAAAGAGTTTTACAATAATGACTTCAAATCTTTTAAAAATATATACACTCAGAGTGCAAACCTCCGCCGTAACGGGGTCCTATGAGCCTTCCGAGGCGAATTTTTCACGAATAGGGAGGGCGTAGAGGGACGGGGGAGGGTTCCCCTCGACGGAAATTCCGAGAGGAAGACGCTCCCGGCACCCGATTTCACAGCACAGCGACATTTATTGGCAGAGTAGGCTAACTTGAAATATTTATAGTATTTAGCTCATTTTGCATTTAATTCTGCATTCAGAGATGCCAAATTTAATCACTTGTTCTTTGGCATTTTCAACAATCCACAAAATTTCATCCGAATCCGTTCAGTACTTTTTGAGTTATCCTGCTGACAACCAAAAAACAAACAAACCAACGCCAGTGAAACATACCTCCTTCGGCGGAGGAGGTAATTATAGGAATACTTTTATAGCACTTAGAGTTATCTTCAAAAATTGATATTGTATAAATACTATTGTGACTTTGCAAACATCCTTTTTAACCTAATAATTGGAGTTTTGACTTTATGCTTCTTGGCTTTTGCAAAAACAAAGGCATTCCTCATTTAAATATTTCCCCCAAGTCTTTGTTTCTAACTAAAAAAGAAGAGTTTGTCTGTTAGTAACAGCGCATATAAAACTTTTGTGCTATTCAATTGTAACTTTTACATCAACTTTGATAAGTTTGCATATGAGCTGTGTTATCATTATAAAAAGTTATATTTTAAATAAGGCATGACTCATCTTAAGTACATAAGCAGAACATGCCGCCTAAACAAGGGTAAACTATATTCTAATAAAAACTTTTTATCTACCAATAAAATATTTACACTACACACAAATGAAAGCCTAGCTCAGTGTGGAAGGTGTTCAATCTCAATGTTGAGGGCTGCTCCGTGGCTCCCCTCTCAAAATGCAAGTTTTATGGGTCAAATCAATTAAAAAGGTCGTAAATAAATGAATTATAAATATTATAGCATTACTTCTTAATACCACAATACCCAAAAATTAAACCTCATTACGAACAATAATGTTTTTTGAAAGTAGATATTACAAAAACATATTTAATTCAAGTATGAACAAAAAAAATAAGTACCTAAGCTCATTGGATGCGTGCTCGATTTTCAATGTTGAGGGCTGTGGTTCGTGCAGCTTTATACATTATAAGGCAAAGAACATACTTTACTATGCATCATCTTGGTTTAATTTTACTAACATGCAGTTAAATTATTGAAGCATGCAAAGAGAGCTCAGTGCTTTAAGGCCTGTTCAACTCTCAATGTTGAGGGTACAGATTCGACTCCACCACGAGAGGGGAAGGTCAGTTTTGGTTAATTTCTTTAAAATATCCTATTTTCGATCGACCATATGGAACAATATGATGCTAATTCATTTCAAAACTGTTGCAAGTCCATTGAACAAAAAAGCCAAATACAAATTGCCTGGGATAAAATCTGCTTAAATAAAGTTGTTTATATGGTTCGTGTCTTCCTAGCAAATACTTTGATAAAAATACACTCAAAGAGTGTAAACCTCCGCCGTCACGGGGTCCTTATGAGCCTTCCGAGGCGGATTTTTCACGACTGGGGCGGCGTATAGGGACGGGGGAGGGTTCCCTCGACGGAAATTCCGAGAGGAAGACGCTCCCGGCACCCGATTTCACAGCACAGCGACATCTATTGGCAGAGTAGTCTAACTTGAAATATTTATTAGTATTGTGCTCATTATGTATATTAATTCTGCACTCAGAGATGCCAAAATTTAATCACTTGTTTCTTTTGGCATTTCCAACAGCTCCACAAAGTTTCATCCGAATCCGTTTCGTACTTTTTGAGTTATTCTGCTTACAAACAACCAACCACAACTAACAAACCAACGCCAGTGAAAACATACCTCCTTCGGCGGAGGTAAATATATATTTTTAGGCTTAGGCTAACAAATAGCTTGATTAGCTATAATTTTGTATAAGGTAGGAACATAAATTACAATACATACCTAAATATTATAACTCAATTCCTATCCTTTTAAGACTGTATAAAAACCTTACAAAATATAAAACAAAGAAATGCAATTTTTTTCAAAATGAAGTAATCCATGTGGTTTTCCCTCATATGTGGATGACAATAGGATGATCAGTGAGTCAAATAATGGACCTACAACGACCAAAGGAAGCACTACATAATAAAAGAAGATGAAAGATGAAATAAATATGTATTATAAGATTGCAATACTAATCATTTTTTATATTGTGTATACTTTTATCATACAAAGTGCATTTAAGGATGGACTTTTAGCTCATTAATTTGATCCTCCTGGTTGGCTATGGTTGAAAAATTTTAATGACAAGAAACTGTATAATATATAAATGTATTTTCCTCTATATTTCTTCGAGTGATGAATATTTGGATATATATACAAAACGCAAAAAGATGGATCGGTTGCTATTTGAAATGGCATATTCCATCATTTTGAGGAAGGTATAGGCTCTTGACATATGCTGGGCAAATGACATTTGCTTTTGATTCGTTGAGAGAAGTGTACGTAAATAAATAAAAAACATACAATAAAGTTTTTTTTATGCATGGAGAACTTTATTTTTTAACATTAATTCACATTACATTTTTATATAAAACTAAATAGTATGCTAATATATATATATACACATATATTATATATATATATATACATCAGACTTGTTGACGTTCGCAAATTATTGTTGTTCGTCGTTCACCAAAGCTATCGTTCGTCGTTCACCAAAAGTTATCGTTCGTTGTTACTCGTTCCTTTGTGTTTGTCATTCGGTAAAAAATGTTTAGAAAGGATTTTTTTTCGCGCCATTGTGAAAAAAAAGTTTTTTTTCAGAAGGAAATTAATTTTTGGTATGAACAGAAAAATCTAAGTTTTATTTGGTGCCAAACACGAACGATGAACGATATGAATATTTTGTTATCGTTTGTCGTTCATCGTTCGCGAACGTCGAACGATTACAAATGAACGACAATTAGAAGTATGATATATACAAATATATAAATTTAAACTCAAGTTTTATTTTATTGATCTAACTACAACTGAAATATCAGGAATGGAGCAACAGGTAAATGAGTACGAGTCTTAACCAACTTATGATTAAACACAAATGTAGAATAGAGCTCGATAGCCATGCATGCTAAGGCGTGTTCAACTCTTTGTGGGGCGCAAGTTCGAATTCGCGAGGGGATGTCATGTTGGTCTACCTCATTGATACGATCCTAGGTTGATAGACTTATTTAATGCTATAATGCTTATTTATATCCTATCGGATGCAATTCCATCGAACCATATAGGCAAAAAAAAATAGTATTAATCTTAGACTACAATGTCTATTTATGTTTTTAACGCAATTAGTCTGGAATTTTAAGAACTGAAATACACTGGAAAAAATGTAGAATGTAATTTCAAAGTAATGCCTAAAAATATGTTTTTTTTTTTTTAAATTTTACAAATATGTTTGAGAGAATACAAAATTAATATATCGATACAAAAGAAATTATTAATAAGTATAAAAGAAATTAACATTTTTGAAAAAAGTGGAACTAAAAAAAGCTCTTTTTAATAAAACAGAATGTATATTGTAATCATCATGGTATGATTATATAATATCCCTTTTAAAATCCTTATATATAATTACTAAGTAATATATTATGATTGATGCTCTAATCTTTATCTCATGCCTTTTATTGATAGATGAATTTTATTTATTATGAATATTTTTTGTGCATTTGATTAGAAAATGTATTTTATACTAAGCCAATTTATATTGAAATCATCTTAGAATATCATATTCTTTAAAAAAATAATAAATCCATAATCAATTTTCTCAATCCCTTTTTTTTTGATAAATTATTAATAGAATCGCATTTATACAATGAGGTATCAAATGATATCAAACTGATATTTTATATAAATGCAGTAAAACGTAAAATATTAGTACAAAGTTATTTATTATTTTTCATTTTTAAGTGCTAATTCTAAAGACACAACATTTTAAAAAACCTTGACGTTTATAACTATTCATATATTAATATAAAGTCATTAAGGTTCGTGAATAGATTATTTTTGAAATATTAAAATTAACATTATTTAAGGGTACAGCAACGGCTATAACGTATGCAATCATCATAATCTATGATTCTGACAACCGAGGTAGGGTAATTGAAGGCTAAGAGGCATGTTCACTTAACAGGGACATTTACCGTAGTCTTTCTCTTATCTTTCCCCCCTTTTTTCAAGGACGCTTCAATAACATTTTACCTTCTTACTCACTGAGGCAAACTTGATTGAAATAAGGGGGGGGGGGGGAGGTGCTCCTACCGTTCCCTGTATGACTGGTACACACAATGTATATTGAGTTAGATGGATATGCAATAGTTAACACCCATCTCAACGGAAAAGGATAATCTAATTCTAAATGGCACATCTAAAATACAACTAGAATACGTAAAAAAGGTATCCTACTATGTAATAAGTGATTATATATATACAATATATATAATAAATACCCACACACACACATATTTATATATTATATATATATCTATATATATATAGATATATATATATATATAGAGATAAATATAGAGTTATTCTCTCACCTATAACCAAAAAATAAAATGCATTGAACAATCACACATTATTGATCAAATAATTATATATATATTTATATATCAAACTTGTTGACGTTCGCAAAAACTGTCGTTCATATTCCTTGTCGTTCGCGTTCTGAAAAAATTACGACTTTTTGTTTTGAATGATATATATATCTATATATATATATATATATATATATATTAGGGTGATCTTATTTCACGTTTTTCGGACTTGAGAGTCGAGCTCCCCCTAGGATTTACTAGGTATAGAAATCATCTTGTGAAGTTTGAACGAAACGAATAATGGAAGTACATGCTCAACGGCCCCAAAGTTATGTAGTAAACTTATGTAGTAAATTTTTTTTCGCTATTCGATTGCCCCAATGTCCTAATTTTAATGCTTTTTTCAAAACATTTGCCGCAAAATGTAGGTATTCTTGCGGATTCCAAATCAGTTTTTATTTTTAATGTACATCCAAAATTCAATGAGAAAATTAAGTTTTGAAATAGTCATTTTTATGCAAAATACCCCGAAAATGAACATTTTGAAACTTTATTATCTCGTTTGATTTTGAATGTAAATGAAAAATAAAACCTGATTTGGGTCCTTGCAAGAATACCTACATTTTGCGGCAAATTGTTTGAAAAAAGAGCATTAAATTAAGGACATTAGGGGCAATCTAATAGCGAAAAAAAAAATTACTACATAAGTTTACTACATAACTTTTGGGCCCGTTGAGCATGTACTTCCAATTAATCGATTTCGTTCAAACTTTCACAAGATCATCTCTATACACTAAAGTAAAATCCTAGGGGGAGCTCGACTCTCAAATCCGAAAAACGTGAAATAGAATCACCCCTAATATATATATTTAGATATATAAATATTTCCTTATTTTTTAATAAAGCTAAAATCTAACTTTTTTGTGTACGGCCGTACAACTTTATATAAAAACTTTCAGTTTTTAACTCAAACTTATACAAAAAGAAAACAACAAGAACACCAAATTCCACGAAAAGTTAACACTTATATACCTATATAATATACATAAACTAAATAAAACACAAATATATACTCAGCATTATTTTTAAAACAAACAAACACCCCACTATCATTTAATAAATATATGCCCAAAAAATAGCACTACAATTGGCTATATAAAGAAAAAGTCCGTTATTTTGTACAAATCATAGGTTAGGTGGGGCTTTATTAGTTCTTAATTTAAACATTTTAAAATTGCGCCCTTGATGTTAAAAAATGGATTTTATTTGAAACGGGCCAGGTAAAAATAAACAAATTAGTAGAATGCCGACTAAAATTTTAACTTTTTTGCTTCATTGAATGATTTGGGCAAAAATTAATCGTTAAATGCTTAAGGATTATGACAAATTCCTATGTGAATTTTTTAAAAACAAACATAGAAGAGTTACGGACACTGATCATGAAACCCTCTTGACTGACATATTTACAATTACAAAAACTTTTTTATATTCTTTTACATTTTAAAGTCCTTCAAATATGATTTCCTCATTTTATATTCTTTTAAATTTAATCCAAGTGCCTGTTTCACTTTTTAATTAGTTTATCAATAATATATCTAAATAGTGTTGAAATTATATTTCAAGTTTTATATTAAGTATTAGTTCTTGAAATAGATAAACCAAAAATATATTCCCTAAATTGTTGATTTTATTTTTTTTTGAAGACTATATCAACCAGCATCGTCTCTATAATGATAAAGGCTCTTATTTTTTATAGAGATCCTGACCGTATTGTTATAATAACCATAAATTGATTGATCTTCTATTTGTATAGACTTTAAATAATTATGTTTTTATTAAAATCTGTAAAAGCCTTTAAACTAGAGCATATATACACTCAGAGAGTGCAAACCTCCGCCGTCACGGGTCCTTATGAGCCTTCCGAGGTGGATTTTTCACGACTGGGCGGCGGCGTAGAGGGACGGGGGAGGGTTCCCCTCGACAGAAAATCCTAGAGGAAGACGCTCCCGGCACCCGATTTCACAGCACAGTGACATCTATTGGCAGAGTAGGCTAACTTGAATATTTATTAGTATTTAGCTCATTTTACATCTTAAAAAAGCACTCAGAGATACCAAAATTAATCACTTGGTTCTTTGGCAGTTCTAACAACTCCACAAAGTTTCATTTAAATCCGTTCCGTACTTTTGAGTTATCCTGCTGACAAACAAACCAACAAACCAACGCCAGTGAAAACTAGAGGCATATATACACTCAGAGAGTGTTACCTCCGCCGATCCCCACACATTCCTATTCAAACATTCTCCCTTTCACACGCCCGATTTTCTATCTCTAATCATTGTTTCCTCTCTGTTAGCTCATTTTGCATATTAAAAAAGCACTCAGAGATGGGAAGACGGAAGAAGTTTAAGCTACGTCACTGGGTTTAACATAGTCCTGAGCTGATATATGAACAATAATACGTCAATGAATATTTTTTTAGCATTTGTTCTTTCCTACTCCCTGAATAGAGACCCCATTTCATTATTATTATTAGTAGTATTTTGCTCATTTTGCATATTAAAAAGCACTTAGAGATGCCAAAATTAATCACTTGTTCCTTTTGGTATTTTCCAACAACCCCACAAAGTTTCATTTGAATCTGTTCAGTACTTTTTGAGTTATCCCTGCTGACAAACAAACCAACAAACCAACAAACGCCAGTGAAAACAATACCTCCTTCGGCGGAGGTAAAAAATCATTTCTCAAGTAAAATGATATTTAAAATCGTACCCAGAGGGGTTTACTAACTAATAAAAGAATATTTTTGTGGTCCTCAGGATAATCAGCTCATAAATCAATTATAGTTGAGTGTTGTCTAATATTACAATACCATTTAAGGATCTAATAAGGTAAATATAGTCTCCATGACTATATATACTTGTATACAATGCGATAATTGCTAGACAACGCCATGGGAATCACATTATATTCGTGCGGAACGATCTTTGGACAAAACTATCATAATTTTTTCCTCATATTAATGTCTCAATGTAGGTATGAAAAAATACAAAAATACAATATTTCTCTAAAATCGTCATCAGAAAAGTGATTTAAATACTGTGTTCTCTCTGGTCTCGAACCAAATTTTTTTTTACGCAAGATCATATTAAATGTTTTTTTTTGCCGTAAGTAGAGAGTGCCAGTGACCACTTTTTTATATATGACTGCTCATATCTTGGTCCTGTATATAAATCCGTTTCCGATCTTCTAATCGACACTTTAAGTTTTTTTATCAATCTAAGAGAAGTGACTTCATAGTCTTTTATGTTGACTAGAAGAATGTTTCATAAATACTATAATTACAAAAACACAGCATGCATTATATGCAGGAGAAGTGCATCATGCAACGAGTTTTACGGAGCTTTTATCAATGGTTCAACTCCACGTTGAAGTTTTAAAGGATACGTAAGAAATTATTTTTTACCCAAATGTTCATTCAAGTTAAAAAATATATATTTATTGTTTGTTGTTCTGTGTGAAATATAAAATGAAGCATGTTGGCCAGAAAACAACCAATTAATCTCTAAAATTATATTTTTTACGCTTTAA
>CP045904.1:17995149-18018272 GCA_013387185.1 Caligus rogercresseyi
GTCTAAGGGTTTACACAATGACGGCATTTATGAGAATACTGAACATATTATTTTTATCACTATTTCATTTTTATGTGGCTTAAACAGGTTAAGCTGAAAATTCATTTCCAATAACTAGGAATCCTTTACACTTATATAACAGAATATATGTAGAACATAGAGATATAAAGATATAGAGAGCTGATTCCCTTCAATGACAGAGAAACAGCGTTCTAATCAAGGTCTGTATAATAAGGTCTGGGCAATACAAAAACAAACATGTAATCCTAGCAGTATAACTACTCAATGACGTCATTGGAGAACGATTATATCTATCTATATATATATCTATCAATCTCTTTATTTAATTATAAATATATATATATATATATTGTTTAGGAATATTTACATATATAAAAACTTATGCACAAAGAAAACTGTTAAAGCATTTTTTGTTGGAAATTATTGATAGTAGTAATTTTTCCTCTATCCTTTCCTTTATATATGAACGAAAAAGTACTCAAAATGGGCTTATTTTATAAATAAAACTAATCAAATGTGCTCATTAATGCTCAATAAAGCTATTTTGACTAATAAGCTGGGCCCATAAGTCAGTAGTTTCCTTTAAAAATGCATTGTATACAAAAGTGTCGTTAAGGAAAAATTCCTTCTATCAATAGTTCCCAACAAAAAAATTATTTATCAGATTTTCTTTGTGCATAAGTTTTATATATAAATATTCCTAAAACCAATATATATATTTATGTAGAGATAGAGAGATTGATAGATATATAGATAGATAGATATAATCGTTCTCCAGTGACGTCATTGAGTAGTCACACTGCTATATGTTTGTTTTTGTATTGTCCAGACCTTATTATACAGACCTGGTTCTAATGTTTCTGTGTGTGCAAAATAAACAAAGTAATTTATACGACGTCATCGTAAGCTGATCTTAGAGATAGAATCTATGAATGATGAAGAGAATAAACTCTCCACAGTAAACCCTCGATATAACGCCCCTCTGTATAACGAACTTCAGATTTAACGAACTTTCGTATATAACGACCCTGCCCCCCCCATATAGTTCGTTATATCGAGGGTTTACTGTATATCTTTTTAAAAGTTTTTACGGTCACAATGACGTATTTCTCTGAAAGATCCAATCAGCTCTCTATATCTTTATATCTCTATGATGTTAACTTATTCCTTTAAAGATTGAAGTTCCATCTTCAAAATTTTTATTTTCTTTATATCTGGAATTTTTATATTTCAACAAATGAAGAAATATTTATTTTTCTCATCTCTTCTTCTTTCCGACTGATGGCGGTGGTGGTGAAGAAAGGATTGACAAATTATGGAATGAATCTTCGTCATATTTTTCTCCTTTTTTTCCTACTAAGGGTTGTGAATGCACGTAGGCAGAAAAAACGCAATTCCTTTAGCCATAAATCATAAAAACGTGTGCTGAGATTTCCATTTCTTTCAATGAGTTTTTAACATTCCAATGCGTGTGCTTAATTTTCTCGGATTCAATAATCATCCCAAAAACATATTTTTTCCTCTCTTCCTCTCCTCATTTCCCCTGCACTCAAGTCGTCTTTTATTCATGTGAGCATATACATCACTCGGTTAGAGATGACATGAATAACCAAGAGACTACGGGTTCTTTACATATCTGGTAGAGTATCGTCTTTTCTAAATCAACTATTAATGTTAGTTATGCATATTTTATCTATGTTCATACTTAACTATTTAGATTGCATCGTATATTTATGTTCTTAACTTATAGATATAATTATTTTATTTTATTGTATTCACATCTTTTTTTTTTTCATGACTCTCTTCTAAAAATATTCATTGACAATGATGTAATATACGAGTTAGAAAGGAGTTAACAATAAAATAATGGTGGGGGTATTAATAGATTCTTTAAAAAACAGGTAAGTGCAGTAATATTATAAAAATATATTAGACAGTTAATATAAAAAACAGGAATTTCTTAAAACAGGAATCAATTCTATTCTAACAGTGTTAATATCAATAATAAATATTTGAAATAAAATTAAAAAAGACCGGAAAAGAAGATCGGATAAGGCTTTAAAAGAGATGATCAAGTTGATTTGATTAAGAAGGGGAGGGGAGGAGGGGAATAATGTAAACAAATAAAGAGTAGTAAGATAAAGCTCACTTTGGAACCGGGACTTGGAGAAGGGCTTCCACCTCTCTGTAAATGATTGAAGCCATAAGCGTGGGCATGGGCGGTTCCTGTTTCTCGCGGCGTAAATCATACCGATGACTTTGGTGAGGACGGCGTCTGCTTGGAAAAGCGCATTTACTCTCCGGATGAACTGCAAGCAGCCAATCTTTCTTCTTCAGGAAAAAATGTATTTACGTCTTTAAAATTTACATATTCTATCAATCATTTTAAAATGTTTTTAGTGTCTAAAGAAATAATTTATCCCAAAAGTGTTCTGTCTTAGTATATTCTAAAATTCAAATAATGAATTGTTTGGTTTAGTGTATTTATAAACATCTTTCTTAAAATTGATGATTTTATTTTAAACTACATTGTTTAATCGAAAATTCTTTAATATATTTTATTGTATTAACAGTTTTAAAACTTACTTATTTGTATCAATCTTTTCAAAATGGTTTAACTCCGTTAGTTTCTAAATATATAAATAATACTCCCTTATACAAAAGTGTCTTTGTATATTCTAAATTTACAAAAACTGAATTATTTGTTTTAGTATATTTAATCATCCTATTTTCTTTATTTATTATTGATGGTTTTATTTTAAGCTACATTGTTTATTTAAAGATTTTTATAACTTAATTCTTAATTAATAAAGTACAAAAATGAGTTATTTATACTATTACTCTTAAGACATATTTGTTAAGTTTTGATTTTAAGAAATGTTTTTAAATAAAGTTGTACGTTGTACACAGGGCAATGAGTTGCATTTGTATGCATATTTTAAAAAAATAGCGAATGCATTTACTTAAATATACCTTCGAGGTATTTCAATGATTTGGTTATGTAGTCTTTCCATCATCCGAGTCGAATCTGCGAGCTCAAAATTGTGAGTTGAACACGTTTTCAACTCCAAGCACAGGACTCATTTTTTATCATTAATTTGAGAATAAAATAATTTAATTTTAGATGTTACATCTGTTCAAAAAATGCATTATACAAGGCCAGAAAAAACATATTAAAAGTCAGGGATACACAAAATTTACATTTAGAAGGGAATTTTATTTCATAAAATTCAACAAAAAACAAAGGGTACAACTCATCTTAATAGTAAATTTAAAAATGGATAAATATTAATCATTTCTACATAAAAATAACATAAGCTATTGACTGTTTTTTACTATTAAAAGTCCATATCCGTAAAAAATAATTATAATTCATTGCCTATTAAGAAAATATTCAGTGAACAAGTTTGAAAGCTCAGGGAATGTTTTGGATGTGGAGACTCCGGAAAATTCATCATCTTAATTTTATACGACACATTTTTTTATAATTTTTAAAACTAAAAAAGTTCGATTTGGAACAAATTTTATTGTATTACCTGAAAGTGTCTTGGAAAATTTGTTGATTCCCGGAATGTTCGTTTTCCATATTTTTTTTACGAAAAAAAGTTCTCTTAGATGCTTGTAATGGCGTGTTTGATTTAGACAAAACTATATATCTGAAGGATTTTCGATGCCTAAGAAATATTTTGAAGTGGGTTGTTGTTCTTTGGAAAAAGTAATTGTTCAATAAATATATCCTTTATTTGTTTGTTCGACTCTCTGTTTCTAGGCATCACATATTTAAATATAAATCATTTGAGTATGTACAAGTGTTAGGTATCAAGGAATATAAGGTCTAAATGGGCATCCTTGGCAACTCCGAGTAGCATATCTATCAATATAAAATTAAATTAAAAATATGAAGTTTTCACTCTTCATAATAATATTGTTATATATTTTATGTGCAGATATAAAAATGAAGTCCTGAATCAATTAAAAAATTATATAACTTTCCATATGATTCTCCTGAGATAAAAAATTTGACATCAATGAATTAAATTTAAAATCACTAAATGTTACATAAATTTAGGGTATCATTTCACAAAAAATAGTTACTCTTACTTATTTAACATTTCTTTTCTTATGATATGATCGATATCGGTATTAGATGTACAATTAAATGTAAAATAGTTTTACTTATTATTATTATTTTCAAATGTTATTTTAATTACTTTTAAATATTTATAATAAACGATTAAGGATATCTGCTGCTTCATATTGAATAATGAAAATATTTTAGCAAAATTCTCCTCTTTGTATTACTAAAATATTCGATTAATTGAATACAGGCTCTCATAATTGCTAATTATATAAGTTATAATTACCTCCGCCGAAAGAGGTATTGTTTTCACTGGCGTTGGTTTGTTGGTTGGTTTGTCAGCAGGATAACTCAAAAAGTACGGAACAGATTCGATGAAACTTTGTTGGAGTTGTTGTAAATGCCAAAAGAAACAAGTGATAAATTTTGGCATCTCTGAGTGCAGATTTAAGATGCAAAATGAGCTAAAACACTAAAATATATTAAATGAAATGGGGTCTCTATTTAGGGAGTAGGAAAGAACAAACGCTTAAGAAATATTCATTGACGTAATATTGTTCATTTATCAGCTAAGGACTACGTCACTGGGTGCTTACACTTCTTTCTCTTCCCGTCTTCCTCTGAATATTAAGTTAAATAAAAAATAACGCTAATATTAAGAGCATGATGGAGAAAAGAAAGAGTTTAAACATCCAGTGACGTATTTCTGAATGACGAATAACTAGTATGACGTCAATGGATGTTTTTTAGGATGGCTCTCTCCTCACTCATTATTCACCAAACACACCTACTTATGTAGACATATATGATTGGATTGTAATTCCGTTAAGTGATTCATTTGGTGGGGATCGGCGGAGGTTTGCACTCTCTGAGTGTATACATGCCTCTAGTTGATAACTGCTAAGGAATCAATCTCTTATGACTATGAAAAAAGGGACTACCTTTGAGGGATTCTATCGGAGGGATCATATGTAATATGTGAACCCTATACAAATAAGTCCAATAGAAGGAAAGCCATTCATACTTATAGAAATAAAAATGACATTCATGGGCGAAAACGTGTGCAACGGGTCTAAAATGCTTCGTAAATGTTTTTGGCCGTCATTTTTATGAAGTAAAAACATCTATAATGCGTTTTCTCATTACCACTATTTTCATTTAGAATTGCTTTCTTGAAGTTAAAATATTATGATGTCGAGTAATATCATTCGTCTTAACAAAGTTGTAGGATTGAAAGGAGGTTTTGAACTGAAGAGGAATTTAACCATTTTGGGTATATCTATAATGAAATATCTTATGTGTTTATTTATTTTTGTGGTATTCAATCATACTAGAGCCACATAATTTGAAAAAGAAGATATTACTCATAAAATAATATGAATCAATCTAGGGAGCTCGATAGCCGTGCGTGTTAAGGCGTGTTCAACTCTCAATGTTGGGGGCGCAGGTTCGAATCCCGAGAGGGATGGTCATTTTTGGTCTACCTCATTGATAGATCCTAGGTTCGATAGACTAATTTTAACGCTTTAATGCTTATTTATATCCTATCGGATGTAATTCTATCGAACCATATAGGCAAAAAAAAAAATGAATCAAAGCAATACAAAAAATTCTTCATCATTCTCATGCCTTTTATATAACATATAAAAAAATCAAGTATATCCTTATCGAATAAACTAAAAATATAATTTATTTGGAATACATTAAATACATTAAAACCATGTGATCAACACAAAATTCATTTTCGTGTCTGTGTCAAGGACCTTTTTGTTATTCACAAATAATGCTATATATTCTTAATTGAGTTAATACTCTAGACGTAATGAAGTTGGAACAAGACAACAGTTTTGGTGTTTTTTTTTTGTTGCAATTGGGAATGATTAAATCAAACTGAGTATTGAATGAACAATTGTATTGTATGTATATGTGATTTAACCCTTACGTGGTATAAGAGTCAATTTTGACTTGGTTGTACTTTTAAAAGCTAAAAAATCATTCAATGTCATTTTTTCACATGGAAATTCTGTGACAGTGGCACCATTAATGTTACAAGTACAAAATGCCTTTGATATTAAATCTTATAAAGGCTGTAGAAAAAAAGGTACATAGGTCGTCTTAGAATCAATTTTGACTGTCCCCTAAAAAAGGACTAAATACTGTGAAAAGGGTAAAACTCAGCCACTTTTATTCTGTGTGTAACATGTTGCTTTTTCATTCAAAAATATCTCGGGTTAAAAAAACCCAAGGAAACTGCTTTATTTTAAAACTGATGTAGAGTAGACCTCCCAGGACGATACCACTTTTTTAGTTTCTTTACATAGTCCCAGCGATCTGGTTCATTTTTTGATGCTAAAAACGAATATCATATTTAAAAATCTCTAGCATTGTTACAATCGGACGTCAATGGGGTCGAATGTGGGGCTCACTTCCGGTTTTATGGATCTAAAGAGATTTATCGGCAAAATGGCCATGTACAGTAGGGGGTATTATAGAAACCTAATATTAAGATATCAAAATTTATCCCCCCGCGAAAGTTGCGTCATAAGAAACTAAATGATCGTAGAAAAATGGATTTTGGTTTGACCCCCCCCTTACCCCCCCCCCCAAATTGCGTTCAAAGGTTTCGTTATGAAGCAAACTTTTTGTTATTACTTTTTGAAAAAAATTAGTTTTATAAAATTTAGCTATGATCAATTTATGACTTTGTTTTTTTTTGCAAATTTTTGTCAAATAATATTTAGAGCCAATAAATAAACGTAGGTGCTGACGCACCAACCATTTTTTAAATAACGGCTCCTACAAAGGTTATTTTTTTAGTTTCAAGAAGGAAAAAGAATAGAGGGTACTCATGTTTATGTTTTTAAGTTATTTTTTAATTACATTTGCTTTTCACACCTTAATTTTCATACAGTAACTCCCTCACTTGGTTGAGAATATAAGTCAATGACGTTGATTATATCCATAAACTTTTGCAGATGCCTCCGTTACCGGTTTTACAGCTCTTTCCACTGATTGTGAATGGCAAGGATACTTATTAATTTTTAAAGGATGTTCTTTTGCTTTTATAAGATCTTCCTCAGGCACAATTGAAGGAACAGACAAATTTATATTTGACCAGTCGATAAGATTTAAAAAATTCTTAGAATTACAACTGATAGTTTTGGGTAGTTGAAAATTTCTTTGTTTTTTAACATATTTTTTTTTGCAAACAAAACTTTTTCCTGGGCAAATATTTTTATTTACATTTATTTATCGGTTAGGCCTTCTAGCAATATATTATCAGGGTGGTCAAAAAAGCGTTTCTTTTGATTACTTTTTTCTATTGAAGTGGCAAAATTTTCATCAATTTCTTGTAATAAAATTATGGCGAATTGATAATGCTTTGAGCCTTCAATAAAAGAGGATTTAACTTGGTTGAACCATATAGGAGCGTAAAAATTTAGTATAAATTTTACAAGTTTTATGTGAGACTCACATGGACTTTTTGTGAAATATAGGATCTTAAAACTCTGTTGGCTTTGGTAAGACATTTTGCCTCATGTAATGCTCCTGGAGACCTGTAGTAATAGCTTGAATTCGAAAATTTTCCTGTTTGTATTCCTAAAGTAAATTCGTATAAATATTTTATCTGAGCTTAAAGAATACAGAAAACTTTGATTTAAGTATTTTACTTTTCCTATAAGTATTTAAAAACTTTTAGTTGAATTTTTGGTAAAATCTGAATGAATTAATTTTCCTATGGTACCTTCATAAGTCCGAGGTCCTTTTTGTGCGCCATCTAAATGTTTAAAAACTTCTCTAAAAGGTAACTCATTCATGTGCAGAAGACAAACAATCCACTGAAGTGGTCTTTTATGACATATTCGAGTCTTTTTATTACTCCTTACCATATTTTGACAATGGTGTTGCATCCGTAACACACACCAGTGACCAAAGTGTCAAGTCTTTAATGTTCTTCGACTACTGAAAGTAGTTATTTCGCTTGATCTTCCGCTATGCCACTTTTTAGTAATACGTGATCAATCTATTCATGGTGGAGTTCTAAAAATATTTTTTTGAGAAATAAGAATTAAGTTTTAAAATAACAAGTTACCTTTAACAAGGACAAGATGCTTCTATTATCAGTTGAGAAAACATTTTTGTCTTATATTATTATCTGCAAAAGTTTATGGATATAATCAACGTCATAGATTTATATTCTCAACCATGTGAGGGAGTTACTGTATGAAAATTAAGATGTGAAAAAGCAAACGTATTTAAAAAATAACTTAAAACATCAACATGAGTATCCTCTTTGGTCACATTAGTCGTCCTACGGGTCAATTAGGTCAATTATCGATAAAACTGTAATAAAAATGGAAATTTTATGTAAATACATTGAAAGTACAAATCAGAGTAGTGCGTGGAATATTATTCTTGCTTTAAAAAGTGTGCCCTAGAAAAAAAAAAGCATCACTTGGTAAGAATGCACGTAAATTTCATAACTCCATGGGTTAATTTACATAACAGAGTACAATTGGGGCAAATATCGATATTTAATTGGACGGAAAACCATTAATGTGTGCCAGAGCATGTACCATGATGATAATAACGCATATTTGTGGCGCAGAATACTGTACATTAGGGGGTTTATAGAAACCTAATATTAAGATATCAAAATTTATCCCCCCGCGAAAGTTGCGTCATAAGAAACTAAATGATCGTAGAAAAATGGATCTTGGTTTGACCCCCCTTAACCCCCCCCCCCCCCAAATTGCGCTCAAAGGTTTCGTTATGAAGCAAAACTTTTTTGTTATTACTTATTTGAAAAAAATTAGTTTTATAAAATTTAGCTATGATCAATTAATGACTTTGTTATTTTTACAAATTTTCGTCAAATAATATTTAGAGCCAATAAATGAACGTAAGTGCTGACGCACCAACATATTTTAAATAAAAATTAATCTAAATAGTTAAGTATGTATATAGATAAAATATGCATAACTAGAGGCATACATACACTCAGAGAGTGCAAACCTCCGCCGTCACGGGGTCCTTATGAGCCTTCCGAGGCGGATTTTCCACGACTGGGCTGCGTAGAGGGACAGGGGAGGGTTCCCCTCGACGGAAATTCCGAGAGAAGACGCTCCCGGCACCCAATTTCACAGCACAGCGACATCTATTGGCAGAGTAGGCTAACTTGAAATATTTATTAGTATTTAGCTCATTTTGCATGTTAAAGAAGCACTCAGAGATGCCAACATTTAATCACTTGTTACTTTAAACATTTCCTACAACTCCACCAATTTCATCCGAATCCGTTCCGTTTTTTTGAGTTATCCTGCTGACAAACAAACCAACAACCAACAAGCCAACGTCAGTGAAAACAATACCTCCTTCGGCGGAGGTAATTATAAGACAACAACGCATGAACGCTAATCGATACAACAACATGGCATCCAAAATATTACCATCAGGAAGTAGGAACCTTCACTCACTATAGTCAGAGCTATTACTTAATACTTACCCTATAATTTGTCATTCAAATCATGTTTAGCAGTTGAGATATATAGTGTACTATAGACACACATATGGGACATAAAGTTCACACAAAAAATATTACTTTTCAAAAAATACAAATACAAACCACTAATTATCCTATTGATATTTGATGCCTGACACGGAATAAGGTCTTCCTCATAGTAAGTAAATTTATTTGTTGTCAAATGTTCTCATCTAACTGCCATGAACACACTTTGAAATGCATTGCTTTGACTCTAATTGGGGGCATGATCCCGGTTTTTTTTCTAGTGTCAAGTTCCTTTGAATTATAATTATCCTCCTGATATTTTATTGCATTTTTATTTAGTGTTTTGTATTTATTAATTGACAGTTTATATATTATATTTTGGAGATAAAACATATGTCCATAGGTCATCATAAATTATACTCGGGAAATTAGTATAATTATGGCACATAAGGCAAAGAGACGTATTTACGTTTATTTTTTTGGTGAACTCTTGATTAATAAAAGGTGTAGGAGCGAAAAAAATATTCTCCAAGCATGTTGGAAGCCTTTAGAGCAAAATGTATAAACTATTATAGCCTAAGCAAAACAATATTATTTGATATCATTTTTTCATTATAAAAGCGAATGACTGAATAACGTAACTAGTTTGTATTTTATACTTCTTTGGGCACTTTACGTTTCAATTACGAGGTTTCTATTTATCACAAGTGTCAATTGGACATAGTTATAGTCATAGTTACATTTAGTCAAATCATCATGTCGGTTATACAGAGATTAGTAATCTTTTACCTGGCGTAAAGCAAATAATAAATATATACACTCAGAGAGTGCAAACCTCCGCCGTCACGGGGTCCTTATGAGCCTTCCGAGGCGAATTTTAACGACTGGGGCGGCGTAGAGGGACGGGAAGGGTTCCCCTCGACGGAAATTCCGAGAGGAAGACGCTCCCGGCACCCGATTTCACAGCACAGCGACATCTATTGGCAGAGTAGGCTAACTTGAAATATTTATTAGTATTTAGCTCGTTTTGCATCTTAAAAGAGCACTCAGAGTTGCCAAAATTTAATCACTTGTTCCTTTGGCACTTCTAACAACTCACAAAGTTTCATCCGAATCCGTTGGTACTTTTTTGAGTTATCCTGCTGACAAACAAACCAACAAACTAACAAACCAACAACCTAACAACCAACAAACAAAACCAACGCCAGTGAAAACAATACCTCCTTCGGCGGAGGTAAATATCAAACATTATTGCCAGAACGATAGGGTAAAAAAAAATATATATATATATATATATACCATAGATAGGTACAGATACCCCGTAGTGTGTTGTGTTCTCTACTTTAGTGTTATATGTGCGTTTTCGTGTGTATGCCTATTGTGGATGATAGTAATAAATATAAACAAACAATACCATAGATAGGCCTCTCCTTGATCCTGCAACTCTTTAAAAGGTCCTAACAGCACTTCACTCGCTGCCTCTTCTTGGTTTCTGTGAGCTGGTGAAAGACTGAGGACGTCAATTATTCCAAGATCTTCCTTGAAGAAGCTGGTGATTTGTTTTGTAAACGGAAACCCTTGCTGCAGTCTCACGAATGCTCATTCGAGGGTTCCCTTCGTTAAAACGCCTTACTTGTGCGACATTTTCCTTTGTACATATCTTCAAGGGACATCCAGGGCAAAACTATTGAAGTTTTTTATCTACTTTTATTTTGATAATGCCAGCTGCTATTTAAATTATTATATCATTTTCATTCGAGTGTACTGTTTGTTCAGTCCCTTAACTTGAGTAACATTATCGTTTGAACTTATTAAGCGAAATGAGATGTCTCAGTTTGCTATGAGAGGATTGTGACAAATATAATTGACACGATGTTAACTATTTATAATATTTGTGTGATCTTACTCACCTTCCCGAATATAAAATTATATATAAAGAATGCCATTTGAATATTTTACTCATATTTATACTTTTTGAGATCACAAACTACTCGTTTTGGTGCACACGAATATATATAAAATATGTGGATTAGTAAAAAACATTATTTTAAATTTATTTTGAAATATCAGCCTACAAATATGATTTTTTTTTATTGTCAAAACTCGATTTAATTTTGAATCCATTTGATATTACTTTATTATATGGTCTTAACAATAAAAATAGTTTTTTGGTGCTAATAGTAACTTTTATGAAAAAATAATTTGATGGCAAATGACCCTCTAATTGCTGATAAAATATAAAGGATACCAACAAAAAAAGTAATATATCTCGAACAATGTCATAAGTTTAAGTAAATATGGCGAGAAATGAAAGTTATTTTTGTTCCGAAGCCTGGAAAGAATCATATGATAGTCCGAAATATTTTCGTCCAATTACTCTATCAAGTTTTGTGCTTAAAACCTGGAAAGGATTTTGCAATGGCACCTTCAAGAAACTCTACCCCCTCAGCTATATCAACAACATGCCTTCGCTATCAGTCGATCCACTGACACGGCTTTAGTTGAGATGGCCAATCTTATAGAGAAGGCTGTATAAAAATATAAATATGCTCTAGCTGTCGGTCTTGGATGTAGTGGAACTTTTGATAACACTTCCTTCGAAGGAGCCCAAACAGGACTTTAGGTCATGGGAGTGAACCCTCACATCACTTCTGGTATGATAATATACTTAGGGGTAGAATAGTGAAAACCACCATACAATCGATCCCCATGATAGTTTGTTCAACTCGGAGAAGTTCGCAAGGTGGAGTACTTTCTCCAATAGTATGGAATGTACCATCAACGACCTCTTATTAAAGTTCAGAAATAGTGAAATTAAGATTATTTGCTATGCTGATGACATCATTATAATTGTTAATGGTCTAGACCTTAAAAAATGGCACACATCATGAATCAGCCCTTGCAGTCGTTGAAGATTGGGGAGGAACAAATGGTCTCAAATTTAACCCTTCAAAGACGGTGACAACTGTTTTCACTCGCCAAACCAAGCACGCCATCGCACCTTGGCCATGTCTTCATATGGGAGGTCAAGTTATACCATACTCCCAAGAGATGAAATATCTAGGAGTGTTATTTGACTCCAAGCTTAGGTTTCATACCATATAAAGACGAAAGTTACGAAATCAAAAAAACTCCTTCATGCAATTAAGAGAGTAATTAGTCAATGATGGGCCTAAGTCCACGCAGGCCTTATGGGTATATCTAAGTATGGTTAGATCGACAATCACATACGGATCTGTGGTTTGGGCACATAATCTCACGTTTGGCAACAACTCTCCTTGATAAAGTCCAAAGATTGGGCCTCCTTGGAATCTGCCACCCAATGCGTTCAACACCGACTCGAGGATTGGAAGTGTTCTTTGGAATACTACCACTCTGCCTTGAAGTAAAGCGTATTGTTATCATGACAGACTCCAGATTGTTGATAGAATGGAAGAACGGAACACAATGGTTTCACTCGAGAACAAAGAGTGTTCCATCTGGCTTGCTCAGAATACTATCATTTCTGAGCTATTCCCCGCCATTAACAACGATATAATAGTCAGGAGAAATATGGACGGCCGATTTTCAGGAAAAACAGCTTAATGTATTACTGATGGATCAAAAAATGAGCACGGAGTTGGGTCGGGGTACATTGTTACTAGGGACAATTATGATTCAAGACGCCTCATTGACCTTGACCCTTATAACAGTGTATTTCAGCAGAAATTTTAGCCATTAAGGAAGCCCTTTCTGGATTAGAAGTAACCCAGAAAAATGGACACCTAATGGCTTTGTATTTGGACGGACTCTCAAGCGGCATTGCAAGCTCTACGATTAAAAGAGACAAAAAGTGCCCTAGTTCGGGATACAAATACATATTTCAATCAATTGCCAACATGATTCCCATGTCTCTTTCGTGGGTGAGGGTCACAGCGATATCACTGGCAATGAAGTAGCTGACATGCTCGCAAAGAGAGGTGCTGAAAATGTGTATCCCACCCATGATATTGGAGCCCCTTTATCACATTTCGAGAGGGTTGTTTCCAACTTTTATGAGAAAAAGTGGCAGACTATATGGTCTAGTCTTACATATTGTCGCCAAAGTCGTGCAATGATGCCACAGATCAAAATCAACCGGTGGCGAAATCTTTTAGATTACCCTTAAAGAAAGTTAAATAGATTATTCAATTCATGACTGGACATTGCCTTCTCCGAAAGCACTACAAAGTCATGGGCCATTCTGTCAGTTCACTTGCCGTGGTTGTGGGGAAGCATACGAGGATCCTCTACATTTAGCTCGTGACTGTCCCGAGTTGAGCTAAAAAAGGTCGTCTTCCTGGATTCGGACGAAGAATTTGAGATATGTCAAAAGTCCACAAGTTCATAGCAAATTAGCATTTGAAAATGGCTCAACTCAGCACCATCCTTGGATGACGATCGGGACGGAACGCAATAGATGACCTTAGAAGAAATCGTTGCGGGGGCACCATAAGTGAATTTATATATTTTTTGATGTGCCCGTTCTGCAATGTTGTTTGGATGTGTAGCAATAAAAGTCTAAAAAAAAGTAAAGGTCGTACAGGTATGATAGAAATTAAATGTATATTTAGAATATATAAGCCACATTACTTATAATTATTAATTATAATATATATGTGTCGAGAACAATAAAATCTAAGTTAATCATCCTTCTTATTAGTTTAAAAAGGAAATGTCGAAGTCAATTGTCCATGGATATTATTATTATATTAAATAATTTTCAAGTATAGGCAAATTAAATTGATATATTATTCCCATGCAAGTGTTCATTTAACTGAACAATTTGTTTACACTATTTAAACTATGTCCTAAAACCGGGACTATAATCAATCCCCTCCAAAAACAAACCTCGTATATAATTATTTTGTGGAGTTAGTTCTGCATTCTCATTGAAATGTGAAGGAACTGTCATTAAGTTCCTTTACTTTGCCAAAACTTTGATCCAAATCGTACTAACAACTAGAACTGTAACACGAAAGAGAAAACATGTGTTTACATTATTTTTTATCTAGATCTGCTAAAGTTTTTTAAATGTGCAGTTGCAAAGTGAAGTTTGAACATTAACTTTTATATTTTTGTCGTTATATTTTCTCTCACTAAAAATCTTCTATTTTTTTTTCAAAAGGTCAATTTTGAAGAGACTATAAGCTTACATAATATTATTAATTACAACCGAGATATCTTCAAATGCACAACGTCTAGACTTAAATTTCATGTTCCGCACTAAAACATAAAATATTTGAATTGAACAAAATTTAAGTCTTAATACATATTAGCTTTAAATAATGTTGCATATATCGCAAGATAAATATTTTAACAAATCCTACTCAAGACAAAAAATCAACATTCTAATTCAATCTAAATGTTAAGTATATGAAGGAACCCCTATGCTTAAAATTAATGTTTTCATGTCGAATCAAGGTATGTCTTAAGATATGCTACGCATGTATGTATATCTTGCTAAGCATTCTTTGGAGCAATGAGTAATTAATGTATACACTTTTTAAATTGTGTGTATAAATGAAGAGTATATTTTGCCGGGTGTTTCAGAGTCGTAAAGGAAAACAACAACAACACATTCCATTTCCTTGCAAAATCCAGATATACACACAGCATTTGTTACGATAGCTATCATGACAGTAATAAAATGCGCATTTTTCATAGTCGTACACTAAAAATTAGATTAGCATTACACATATATATATATATATTTCATAGTCGTAGACTAAAAATTAGATTAGCATTAAATATGTTTATATATATGTATATATATATATATAATATATGTATAAATATATGCAAATAATGAATTATACATATATTAGAAAAAACATCATAAATGGAACTTAGCCCAAAATACCAAAGTCTAAGAATCCTTCGATTTAAATATTCATTACCCTTTTGCAAACCAATAATAAGCAGTATCATAAAGGGGGGATATTATTAATACAAAAATCAATATTTGGTTTGCAAAGGCAGGCCAGTCATATTTTAGGGAAGTACATATATTTAGAGTGCTTGCAAGGCTGGTCATTTAAAATACTTTACTATATTTTGAGGTGAACCTCTTTGATAAATGGTCCACGGTAATAAAAAGTTATAGATATATGTTCGATTCATTTCTTATAAAATATTTATATATAGCTAGGTTTATAATATATAAACAATTTTGTTTGACTTAAGTATTAAGATAGGTTCCTCCGCCTAAATCTATAAAAAAATATAATTATAAAACAAAGGTAGGATTACCAATGTGTTTCATGCCAGACGGATAGCGCCATATCTTTCATTTTTGATGCATAATACTTTTTTTAGTCACTTGCAAATATAATTGAAAAGAATAATACACTCGTATCTCATATTTTTCGCCTATTTGGGTATATAGAATTGCATCCGTGTAAAAAATAAGCATTTGCGTGTTAAAATAATCTATTGAACCTAGGATCTTATCAATGAGATTGACCAAAACTGATCTTCCCCTCTCGGGAGTATTCGAACCTCAACAGTGAGGGGTGAACACGCCTTAACGCACTTGTTTTTTTGCCCTTGGCAAACTAGCTTCATTATACTTTTCAAGCTATATAACAAACATAAACATATTGTAAATAAAAAAAAATCCCTAAAGAACATTTAGATAGAACATTATTCTGGCGACTTAAAGCATTCATTTTTTTAGTGGAGTTTAACAATTGATAACATGTCCGAAATATCGTTGCATGATGCACTTGCTCTAGCATATAGCACATGCTGTGTTTTTGTGATAATACAAGTAATAATGCATATCTCGATATTATTTGTTCTTAAAACTAAGAACAAGGAGGTTAGGTCGAAAAAGCTGTAAAGTATATATATGTTTTCCAACTTTTAACAATATATGTTCACATATAAATTGGGGATCTCAATTAAGAGAGTGTTCACCATTACCCTAGTTGGTGGCTTCGTTATTGGAAATCGATAATAGAAGCCTACAAGTATATATGTATATATATTTACGTCTAAACATAAATAAAGTACTTTTTATAATAGAGGGTAAAAAAACCTGGTGTTAAAGGTCGTTAGGATATTTTAAGAATGGCCTCCCCTTCGTTTAAAAAGAAAACACACACTAAAATTCATACACCATTTTTTATTGCTTACAATCCATTAAACTTTTTATGAAATGTTGTTGACTCGTTTACTCTGGATTAAATTGCTCTGCTTTTTATCCCTGTTTTTTATATATTCACCTTTCCTTTAAGAAATATGGGGGTTATCATTTATAAAAAAGTGTACAACTTTTGAAAGTCAATTTCTGACATGGAAGAGACCCTTTCTCAAAGGATGATTTCATCAAAAGTCAATTACGTCTGTGAGGATAAGTAGGATATAGAAACAAGTACATTCTAATGGGTGAGTATTTTTTACGATTAAGAAGTCTATGCAGTTATTTATGTAATAAGGTATGTAAAATGTAGATTAAACAATTGCTATCAAGCCAAAAAAAGGTTTTGTTTCTATATCAACAAATCAACCACCCCATCTGCAACAAACAGATCAAAGAAACAATATAATAATATCCTCTGCAGCACGTTATTCTACCCTGGCACTCAAAATACCTTCCCTTTTAGATGACTCATGGACCAGCGCCGCCAGCATTGTAAAGTTTTACCCATCAGCATCAAGTCAATATTTTAAGTTAATCAAAAAAATTATAAAAATTTATAAATAATCATTCCCATATAATTTGGTATCTGTTTTTAATAGTGTTTTATAGTTGATAATGTCTTTGTTCAGAGTTTTATTATAAAACTATAATGTTTATTTTATTTTTATTCATGTATATATGTCCATTTATATATATATGTCTTCTCTGAACAAATAAAGGAAGAAAAAAAACTTCATCTCCTATGATAACATTTTTTAAATACTTTAAAATATCTTCCCGATTACTTTTAGTGTATCTTATTAAAGTTCAAACTATTTATCGAGGTCGGAAAGATATATATATTTATATATATATAATAAAAGAAAATTCCTCAAGGTCTCCTCGGACACCAACACCTCATGACAAAATCAAAAGAATATTTTGAAATGAAAAAATGTTGACATATTTTAAATAATTTCCATTATGATATTTTTATTTTTATACCCGTTTTTATATTTTTGATAAGAAATAGAGTATTATTACTTCAAATAAATAATGTTGTAAAATCAACACAAAAAGTATACTCATGCTTTCATAATCTTTATATAAGGCATCAGAGGGAAATTTACTAGCGCCATCTATAGGACATCTACTGCATTTTCCTTACTTAATGTACATATACAACTGCATCTAACCTCTTAATTACCCTCCGCCGAAGGAGGTATTGTTTTCACTGGCGTTGTTTGTTAGTTTGTTGTTTTTAGTTGGGTTTATTTGTCAGCAGGATAAGTCAAAAAGTACCGAACGGATTCGGATGAAACTTTGTGGAGTTGTTAGAAGTGCCAAAGGAACAAGTGATTAAATTTTGGCATCTCTGAGTGCAGAATGAAGATGCAAAATGAGCTAAATACTAATAAATATTTCAAGTTAGCCTACTCTGCCAATAGATGTCGCTGTGCTGATAAATCGGGTGCCGGGAGCGTCTTCCTCTCGGAATTTCCGTCGAGGGGAACCCTCCCCCGTCCCTCTACACCGCCCCAGTCGTGAAAAATCTGCATCGGAAGGCTCATAAGGACCCGTGACGGCGAAGGTTTGCACTCTCTGAGTGTATGCATGCCTCTATTCCTATATATATATATATATATATATATATATATATATATATATATATAGAGGCATATATACACTCAGAGAGTGCAAACCTTCGCCTAACGCATTCACCCTATAGAACGCATTCGTTTAACCCCTCATCGATTCGTAAGAGTATTAATAAGTATATATCTTACGAAATGGAAATTATATTTTCCCTCCCCATAAATAATTCATGATGCTTATTGATAGGAGTCCATTAATACATGGCTTCCCTTATTCATCTTAATTACACCGCTTTGCCTCTCTCAACAGCCTTCTCATATCTAAAATAATAATATAAATTACTTCTTGTATCCCATGTATGTATTTGCCCCTACTTTCATATCAAAGCTTTTTCTGAAAGGCTTGAATAATAATAATTAACGGTGGTAATTACAGGACCATCAAGTCTCCTTTTTTGATGCCTTAATTATGGAGTATATATATATATATTTATATATGTATGTGGATACCCTAATAGAAACAAGTAGGATAATCATTTTTAACTCCATGTTATATATATATATATATATATGTTTTATAAAGAGCAAATTATCATTATATATATTCAGGCTTGTGAACGGAACGCAAAATTGAACGTACGTTCAGCTGAACGCCGTTCAATGAACGGAACGCTGAACGTAACGCAGAACTAACGCAACTTTTTTTGAACGCTGAACGTTGAACGCAAAAAAAAAGAGTTTTGCAATCAGTGTTCAATTTTTCCAAACATTTCTTGGACTTTTTTTCGGAAAAACAACATCACTTATTTTGGAGACTCTTTCTAAAAAAAACTGTCATCACTACGCAGTACTTTTTTGGAAATTATTTCTAAAAAAACGCCATCACTACGCAGTACTTTTTTGGGAATTCTTTTCTAAAAAAAACGTCATCACTACGCAGTACTTTTTTGGGAATTCTTTTTTTTATATTTGAATGCTGAACGCTAACGGCACGCTGAACGCAAAAACATTGAACGGAACGCATAACGGAACGCTAATTGTTTTTGAACGCTGAACGGAACGCTGAACGCAAAAAAAGCTGAACGCTCACCAGCCTGTATATATTAGATCTTCCAATGCAATACAGACACATAAAAAGGGTCCTCAAAAACTCTTAACTCTTCCTTTATAAGTAATAAAATGTTAAAAGTAAAGGAACAATCGAAGGTATGCCGTTGAATAAAATATATTCTATAATAAAGTACTACTGAAATATAATCCTATAGGAAAAAATCATTAGTTCATATAAACATTCATGTTCAAAAGATATATTTTCCATCGCGATATAAATATATATATATATATATATATATATATATATATATAAGGGTTAGGCAGAATTAGTGAAACATCGGATTATAAGTGCAATATCATTCAAAATATGAGTTTGAAAGGTTTTGTTATGGTATAAAATTAGTTTAGCGTATATTCATACATCTGCTGTGTTGTTTACACAATTTTGTTCAAAATGGCAAGAAATCACCCTTGCTCCAGATTCCAGACTTAGGGCTTAGGATACGTGGAATAACTTTGTAACTATGTAGTCAACAACATTTTTAAAGTAATATATTTTCTAAATTAAGTGTTTTGGGAGCTATTGCGTCATTTCCATGTTTCACTAATTCTGCCTAACCCTGCTTATATATATATATATATAGAGAGAGAGAGAGAGGCATTCAAGTGATGAAACCCTATCTTATCTCATAAGAATTACATATTTATATATATATATTTTTTTATATTATATATATTTTTTTCGGCGGGACCCGGGCCAGACCGGCCGGTACTTAATTTTTCAAGCCGGGATGGGCCAAAACCGGCCAGGACTTCAATACATTTTCGTTCCTTCGTCATTCTCAAAGTGACGACGTATAGCTCAAAGAATTTCCCCTAAAAAATTCTAAAAAAAGTGACGACATTTTTTAAAAAGGAATTCCTAAAAAAAAATAATTTTATATATATTTTTTAAAATTTAGAATCTCGTTTCTAAAAAACATCGACATTTTCAGAATGAAGAAGGAACGAAAATATTCGTGGCCCTGTGATTTGTTAGACATCGGGCCGGCCAATAAAAAAACTGCCGGGCCCGGTCGTTTCCTGATATTTATTTAATATTTTTAATTATTATTATATATGTATATAAAGAAGAGAGAGAGGAGAGAGAGAGGGAGGGAGATAAACATATATATGCATTAAAGTGATGACACCCTATCTTATATCTCATAAGAACCTATTGTGCATCCAGTTCTTATACAAGTCAGTTCGGAAGATACATGAAGGTAGGATAAAAAACAAGACGAATATGATTCAGTAGAACTATATATTTAGTTTTAGTAATTCACATTTCTTTGTTCGGATTAACATAACACTATTTTCTTAAGATAAAATTTTAGTAGTATCCATGAATAATTCAAATGATGACAAATTTCTGGTTGTAACAAAAATAGTTTAAATGAGAATACCCCACAAGCAAGGTGTACGAAAATGAAGAATGCAGTCGTCCAAGTCTTTCTGAATCATTATTATACTATATAAATTGGACCCCAACAAGAGATATGAGATGGTATTCATCCAATTCTTCCTAAATCATTATTATAAACTAAAATGCAACCTACAAAGGCATATACAAGTTTAAAGTTAAAGGGAAAATGTGTATTTTATCAATTTAAAACGGTTGACATTTATTTTTACTAATCGAAAAGGATATTAAAGCCACATTGGTCTAAATATGTTCCCGTTATACGCCCGCTTATAGCGAAAATTACGTTATAACATAAACATCATTGCAGTTTAGATTATCTAAGCATCATAATCTACTTTTGAGATGCTATAAGTAGCTGATGAACGTTGCCTGGAAAGAGGTAAAAGTAATTTAAAGATAATCATGAAACATAGTCATAACTACAACGTTACATTTAGTAATAAGATATTTTAAAGTAAGCTCAAGTGACTTATTAGATTAAAAGTTAATGCATTTATGTAAGGTTATGATTTTACTACAGTAATTTGCTCTATAATATTTAATGCTGTTTTTAGAATATTTTTATTTTAAAAAAGTTATTTGTTCTTTTATTTTACATTTTTTTGAAAAAAAATTTACCGGAAAAAAACTTTTGTCTTCGATATTTTTTTCTCAAAAATATATATTTTTTAAAACAAACGAACGTAAAAAAGGATACCAATTACCAAAATTACAAGTATTGGAACTTATGAATAATAATAAAATCATCAAATATCCTAAAAATTTCATTTATTCAAAAACTTTGATCATTGGCTTATATAAGTCTATATATATAATTATATAAATATATATATATATATTATATATTATAGATAATATATATATATATATATATATATATGTGTGTGTATTTTTTAAAAGTATTACTTCAAAATAAAAAATTGACAATAATTTTCGATAAGGCTCTGAATATCTAAAACTAAGAGACAAATCACAAAGCTTTTCATCTGTTGTTTTTGATTTTTGTAATTTAATAACGTAACTTATTTTTTTCCTCGTGTATTTTTAATATTTGTTTTGATCGTTTTAATATTATTTAAAAAATGCTTTGGTATTTTTATGGTCTTAAAGACCAAAATAGTTTAAAATACAGCTAGAGTACAATTAATCAGTGGAAGCATGCTTGACTTTCAATTTTGAGGGTGCAGATTCTACGTCTACAGAGAGGTCAAAGGTCAATTTTGATCAACCTCGTTTAAAAGATCCTTGATTTGATGGTTTTATTTCAACTATATTTGTGAAGGAATTCCCTCAAGACAAAGAAGCAAGAATAAACAAACTTTTAAAATGGGTATTTTTATAATTTCATACATTTAATATATATATACAATAAAGGACAAATAAACTAAAAGGGTTGAGATACTAAAATAATAAATAAACATTTTAGATTAAAGTTATAAGGCAAGAAATCATTACCATTACATAATCTATTTATACTCAAATTGAAGTAAAGAACAAGTAAAACAGAAACCAACAATAAATATTTACAATGTGTTTTGATGTTTTAGACAACCAAATTGTCATTTCATTTATTTTATTATAAATACTAAATAAATTGTTGTTCTCTATTCTTCTGTAAGGTCTTTATTAGCTCAAATGTAAACACATAAGCCATAAAATAGAAAAATTCTGTTAAAAACATAACATCAATGATATTTTAGTTTAAAATATAATAGGCCAAACTATCTATACACAGATAGTTCATTTTAAATGATCATTATTAAAATAAAAAGTAATAACAACATGTTTTCTTTAATATAATTTGATAAAACTGGCAGAATTAAATAGAAAAAACAATCCAAAAGTTCGACGGTGAGTCTTCAACCCTTGAGATTCTCGTTCAGAGTTCGAAGGAAGTAAGTATTATCCTATACGCAAATATCGGGAATAATCACAGACATCAGAGGTCCTAATTGTAGGGAAAATAACTTACTGCAAAATATCCTAATTGCTCTTAAATTAGTGACACCCACATATTTTCCAATGATACATTTTTGCCCTATATAGGATTCAAAGTTCCTAATAGCTCATAATATAGTTTTTTTCCGTCCAGAGAATTACATTTAAAAATGTGTATTAGAACTGAAGAGTATATATGCTTTACTAAGGTAGCTTTAAATTTGCATTAAAACATACTTTAGCTTTAAATTTGCATTAAAAACACATTTCGTCTCTAAAATGACCTCAAACTACTGTATATTGGTTTATTTAACGAA
>CP045904.1:18027313-18043883 GCA_013387185.1 Caligus rogercresseyi
ACATAGGTATATGAGAGTACAAGAACCGTCATGGACCGTAGGTTAGAAGTGAGTTACTCATACAATAAGGTAACATCTTGGACTTATTTATTATACTTTTTTTCTTATTACTTTTTATCTTATTTGTTATTGTTGTCTGTGACTACCCCATGGAACTAGGGATTGAACATTGGGCAAAAAGTGAAGGCCAACACTCTCAAACAGTGTCTTGATATACAAAAACGTTATAAACACACACACTCATACAAACAATAAATAACTGTAGAGCTCCTCATGTTTTTTCAGCATCCATAACTCTTTTGAGAAAAAGCATAAAAATCTTCCCTTCATTCATGCTGGGACCCAAAACCATTGTTTCATAATATCTACATGTGTCCTTACTAAAGTATGATTTAATTTATTATGATACGAATGAGAAAAAAGGAAGAATATGGATGACAAGACTTGATTTTATTTCTTATAATATTTAATGTTTATATGATATTTCAAATAATATTTCTTATATGTATACATATATATATATATAATTTGTAATATCATATTAAAATTGAACACTTTCAGTAATAAACTATGAGGTTAATTTACATTTTTAATAGAACTAGTTACCTTAGTATATATGTATATATACCTATATGACCTTTTTGGGCATATATGGTTTGATAGATTAGCATCCGACAGGATATAAATAAGCATTATAGCGTTAAAGATAGTCTACCGAACCTAGGATCTTATCAATGGGTAGACCAAAAAAGACCATCCCCTCTCGGGATTCGAGAGGGGATGGTCATTTTTGAGAGTTGAACACGCCATAACGCCACAGTATCACACTTCCTTATTTACATAATATATTATATATACAATTATGCAATACATAGAGAACTGCTTATGACAAAACAATGTCATGGATATTGGAATCATACAAAATATCCCTTTTTTAGTTGTTGTAATTATTTTATACGTACAATAGGATGAGTTCAAAAAATGTCTTTATTATAAATTATTCATTAGAGACATATAAACTATCCTACCAAAATGCAGTAAATTATTCTTGGAATATTTGTTTGGCTGCAGTGTAATGAGTTTGCTTTCGAGCCAAACAGTGCGGATTGTACAATGACGTTTCCAACCCCTTATAGACATTTGATTCATAAAGTGTGTCTTGATAAAAAATGATTAATGAGAGTAAAGATTGCATATTTTTCATTAAAATAATTTTCCTGTAGGATATTTTATGTCATTAAAATATTTCTTCTTATTGATTTAAAAAGAAATAAAATTATTAAACACAGGGCTTCTATCTAGCGTTTATATCTAAATCCTCGTTATAGAATCATAAACCATTTTGCTTAAAATGAAAAAAAATTGGTTGCAATTTGAAGCAAAAAGTATAAAATATATAGTCTATCATTACATCAAATAAAGGATTTAATTTTCTCATCTCGGTCCTTGCATTTAAATTTTGTTTTTAGGGTTCTTATTTCAATTATAATAAGGCGATGACAAGAAAAAAGGTCATATAGTTATTTAAAATAGTACATATAGTCGTACATATATCAACAGTATTGTAATGATTTTAGCAGTAATCATAAACTATTTATTTTACATCAATTTGACGAAAATCTAGTTGATTTGTTTGTTCTGCTGACCAAAACAAATTGTTAACAAAAAACAATTAAAGGCTTTTAAATTTAAAAAAAGCTTTGACCAATGGAGCTTACATATCTATACTAAATAAAAATGACTATGTTTTTACTTGTGATGTTAATTACTTCGAGGTATGATATTAAATCATTTATTTTATTATTTTTCACGAGCTGTCAATAATTAAATAAATTAAACAATCAAAGCAGATAGCATTAGTCATACTTTCTCGAAATATGTATTTAAAACCACAAATATGTTGAAAGTGCTTAAGATAACATAAGCATCCTTATTATTTGTTTATTGTAGTGCATTCATATTTGATTTTAGAAATGTAAAATTGTTTTAATCTTTTATGAAGTTTTAATTTTAGATTACAATGTCTATTTATGTATTTTTATACACAATAACTTCATGTAAATAAAGATTTGATGAAAAAAAGCATGTCATTACTATAAAAAAATATACAATAAACAACATTTCATTTTTTTGCAGGTTTATGTGTTTAAGAGTACTTAAGTTTTAATTAAGGATACTATACTTTTTCTTGAACGTGATTGAGTGGAATAAAATAAGTGTGAACAACACAATACCAATTGACAGCCATGGAACGAACATATCTTCACTTGTGATTATTAGTGTTTAAATATCTTTGTAGAGATAAAACATAATTCTTAAGATTATCAAGTATATTCTCAAATGGCTTTGATCACTGCCGTTTACGAATAGTCGAATTTACATTTAAATGCAAAAAACAATATAAATTTAATAAAACAACTCTCATGCTCGTGGAAAAGGATATTCTTATCTTTTGTAATTCAATAAGTTAAATAGATATTAACTATGGGAATAGGACGTAGAAAAAGAAACAAAGAGTTGCCAAAAAAAAGATTTTTTTAGTAGGATTGCAAGATTTATCAAGAGTATACTTATTTATATTGACGACCGACTTTTTATAACACATTGATCTTTAATTCTTCAGCCAGATATAGAGGGGAAGAAAATCGTTAATGCCTATGATAGTCGTTTATATATATATATATATATATATAATGGAAAAAATACTATAAAATTATAAACATTGCCTTTGCAAACATTTTCACCCAGTATGTCCACCAATAGCTTCAATTACAACCTACATACGACATCGATGTCTTGCAGGAGTGATGAGTAAACCCTCTGACAATTTGTACCACTCAAACACGATGGCAGTCTTCAATTAGTCCCCATTTAGGTGAGAGGTTGTGTTTGTCTCCTTTTTTAAAGTGCCCCACACAGCGTTGTCCAGAGTTTTAAGATCTGGGGAGAAGAAGGCAGGTCTCCTTTGACCAGAAATTGGTCTTGTTGATGGCGCAGAACTCTTAACACTTCGAAGTTGTATGAGGGGGAGCACCATCTTGGGTCCACACGTAGTCACCCTCTGGATAATTAGCCTTAATCCATGCAAGATTGTGTACCTTAGCACCTTGTAGTAGACATTCTGGTCGATTTCTCCCTTGCCTTGAACAAGAAGGGAGGCATCTTCTTGCAATCAGAGGCCACGACGCCGAAGACCATGATCTCGGCAAGATGTTTTGTGATACACCCCTTTAACTTATTCTGTTGTTTTCCTATGCCAGCCATCGTTCCTACGGTTGTAGACTTGATAAACAGTGAAAATGATCCTTGTTATCTTTTTCTAGCATCAAACAGATCTGAGCAGCGCTGTCGTTTTTTATTTGCTCAGTCATGGTTATGATTTATAGAAATGTTTATTGTGAAATATATGTACAATAACCAGACAAACCAGTTGGTCTAAAAAAGCTATAGAATATTTCACATAAATGAGATAAGTACTCTATTACAATACGTTTTGCTTACGAACCTATATATATATATATAAATATATATATATATATATATAGATATATATATTATCTATATATATATATATATATATATATATATATATATATATATATATATATATAAAAGAAGAGGCAAAACAAAGAAACTTTGGCTCTATTGCCTGAATGTCTACTGCAATGTGAGAGTGTTGTATATTGAGGCAATGTAATGGATATGTTGAGAATTCAACAACACCTGTTTACTCGGTTGTTGAGTAGAGCCCCGAAGTGTATATCATCATTGTATTGCATGTGTATTTGAAAGCTGTAATTCTGTAAATAAAAAATAGTAAATAGAATAAAATGAGACCTTGTTGGAAATATGTGTGTGTGTTTTTGATTATATGATTGTATGTTTAATTGTGTTAAGTGAACGATCCGAAATTGTTTGAGATTCAACATATATACTTGTGTATGTATATATATATATATATGTATATATATATATATATATAAATCTCAATTAATAGTTTGGTTGAAAGGCCGTAAAAAAATCTGGCGTTTGATATATTTCTTTAATGTTATAACAAACATAACTTAGGAAAAAATTTAAGACATTTAGGCGAGTTCAATTAGCAATAAACAAATTGCATTTGTCATAGAAATGGAAACAAGATACTATATTATAAATTTGTGAAAATTCGAATAAATATCATTGTAAGAAAAAATAAGTTGTTTTTCAAGAGATTTTGTACTTTACAGCTATAGTTCTAAAAGGATTTTGTAGTTAAAATCACAATTCGATATTCATATACCTACATGTTCATCAACACCTGAGATGACAGAGTGTTTTGCATATGACTGTTACTGAGTAATTGCACATATTTTGTTCCAGGTGCAAAAGTATGGACATTTTATAGGTCACAGGCAATAAATAAATACTTTTAATACTTATTTTTGAGGATATTAAACATTTCATACATTATTTATATCATACTCAGGTAACAAGTTTCATTTTTAATAGTCTTATAAAAGCCTTCTCTATGCTGTGGTATTTCCTTTTGCTATATTTTAAATTGATGTATTTGATGATTTATTTATAAAAAGACCAAATATGGTTTCCCAAATACTAGAGATATTTTTATATTATGAGGTTCATTAAATAACAAAATACATATTTCTTTTCATTAAATTCTGTGTGTAGCAGTATGCAAAAAACACCTTGTATATGACCTTTCATGACCTCGAATAGGTCATTGATCTCGTGCTATCCGCCTTGTTGATATATCCCTATATGATATATATATATATATATATATATATATATGGCTTTTGACTTGGAGATCAATAATGATTCATCAAAAGCACTCGAATTCAATTTGCCTTTTGTTTAAAATATTCAAATACAATATAACACATTTTGATGGATTGTATGGTGTTATGGTTTCTTTATTTTAACATTTTTATATAGTCCTTGCCTGATCTTTTTTGTCAGAGTTTATAATTGTGGAAAATAATACCTCTATGTAAAAACTAATAATTGAACTTTATATTAAAAAATAATATCAGTTTTATGAAGATGAGAAAATGCTTGAGTTTTTAACAAAACAAAGTGAAGCGATGCATACAAAATAGTGATGACACTCTTCTATCAAAGACTTTGTCCGTCTTTTAATTTTAATTATTTTTTTAATATACAATCTCCATACAATTTTCAAGTGCTTTTTAGAAGCCCAATATTTCAGTTTTTTATCTTAAATAAATGATTCAGTCCACTTTTGATTATTTTTAAATATAAATGGTTACTCCACTTTCGTTAAATAATGAAGTTGTCTTTGGAAAAGTAAATCTTATAAAAATGTCCATTGATATCGTCGTCTCCATATGTAGCGTTTGATAAAGGAGGGGTCACTTAAAATGGACGTCCCTGGGTATACCTTTCGTCATTTCTCACTCTTTCTATTCCTTCAGATTGGTATTTATACTTTGACTGCTTAAAATGATTTTAATAATAATTACTTCCTTCTCTTCGATGATTCATCAGTTACTGACTCCGAACTCACTATTCCTTGTTTTTATTCGGTGCATCCAGTTTTTATATTCCATTCTCTGGCTGATTTCTCACGAATGAATTGGGGATTGACGGAGGCAATGGTCGGTTTACAGTGCCTATGTTAATGTGTTAATATTTAATGTCTTGTGTTTTATATATCTTACTTCTTTTTTCTTCATATATTTTTTTTATTTTGACTTTAATGTGTTTGATCTTTATGTGTTTTATTGTAATCATATATTCTCTAGTTGAAGCAGTTTCGAATCTACAATTCATAGATATATAATAATATAGAGAGCTTATTCCTCCAATAGCAGAGAAACATCGTCTTTCAGCTGTATTATGGACACAATGACGTATTTCTCTGAAGAATCCATAGAGATATAAAGATATAGAGAGCTGTTTCCCTCCAATAGCAGAGAAACATCGTGTAGCTGTCGACTATGCCCAATATAAACAAAGTAATTGGTACTACGTCAGCGTAAGCTTATCTTAGAGATAGAAAGATTTGTTTATTTTGGGCAATATGACGTATTCTCTGAAGAATCCAATAAGCCCTCTATGTCTTTATATCTCTATGACAATCTCCCCTCTATATTCCCACCCCGTAATAAATCCACAGTGTGGAAATAATGTTATGATGCAATTTTATTATTTTACATAATACCTTTCATCTTTACTCTATTTTTTTCGGTTATAAGATTCTTTATTATGTTATCTAAAAAAAGGAGTACATAAAATACAACAAAAAATAAATAAAGAATATTTTAGACAGTAGTGTTTTAGAAAAAAACATAATTGAACATTATAGAGCAAAATACTCTAAATATATTATAACATCCTGACTGAATGAATAAATGATTTGTATATATTTAAAAAATAAATTCTAACAGTTGGTTTATGTTTATTTGCCGTATTCCTTTATTTTTCTCTAGCAACGTTTGATATGACTATGCATGATGTAGACCTGAAAAGCATTAAATATACATAAATAAGAGGAGTAAAAGTGATATCTTCCGATAAAAGGCCAGTTGTATTATTTATTTTTGCGTGCCTATAAGACGAACTAAGCAATAATTATAGGCTTAGATCCATTTTACATGCCAAAAGGTAAAATGGGAATTTATTCATGAAGGGAAGTTCAAAGTGGAGGAAAGGAAACCTAAAAGAGAATGGCCGTTGTACCTTTTAAATATAAAGGATATTTTTAAAGATTATTATAACCTCTTATATGAGGTTAATGGGATACTCATTAAAAATATTCTTTTAATAATTGTAAAAAATTTTATTTCTCTGATAGAAAAGGACTATTGGAGTAAGACAAACGTTTTTTTATAGATATATGTTTTCGTTTTAAAGATTTATATACAAATTATATATTTCAATACAAGAAAAAATAATTATTACCTCTGCCGAGGAGGTATTGTTTTCACTGGTGTTGGTTTGATGGTTTGTTAGTTTGTTGGTTTGTTTGTCAGCAGGATAACTAAAAAAACGAAACGGATTCGGATGAAACTTTGTGGAGTTGTTGGAATGCCAAAAGGAACAAGTGATTAAAGTTTGGCATCTCTGAGTGCAGAATTAAGATGCAAACGAGCTAAATACTAATAAATTTTTCAAGTAAGCCTACTCTGCCAATAGATGTCGCTGTGCTGTGAAATCGGGTGCCGGGAGCGTCTTCCTCTAGGAATTTTCGTCGAGGGGAACCCTCCCCCGTCCCTCTACGCCGCCCCAGTCGTGAAAAATCCGCCTCGGAAGGCTCATGAGGACCCCGTGACGGCGGAGGTTTGCACTCTCTGAGTGTATATATGCCTCTAGTTAATATATATCTAAGGAAAATAATAAGCCCATCATCTAAAGTTGACCCTTCAAAAATAATAATCTACCGATATGGATATCTTTAAGTTATTTTTCCAAAATGCCCACATTAAATTGTACATACAAATATATGTATTTATATTTTGTTGAATATGCAAAAAAATACTTGTTTTTTCATCAAAATAAATGAAAACAACTCTCGCATCCACAGGAAATTCCAATCTTCTTTGAAAACTTGATGACGAACTTAAATAGCTTTGATTTAAATATATATATCTTTTTTCATACAAATCAAGAACTAGATGGATTGCTTTTACGGTTGTTCATATGATAATTAAACTATTTTTGTTTGTTAAATGTTGAACAAAAATACACACACACACACAAACTGTATATGTATATATATATAAACTGTGCATAAATGAGATCAGATTTGCTTCCAAAATATTCCCAACTTGTTACAGCATTTTCAACAAAAATCTACAATAAATTTGAAAACATTTTTTAGGACAATAATTTTAAAACATTTGTGCCATTTTTGTAATGTCCATGTTTTTCTCAGACAATATGTTTTTAAAGGGAGCTCGATAGCCGTGCGTGTTAAGGAGTGTTCAACTCTCAATGTTGGGGGCGCAGGTTCGAATCCCGAGAGGGGATGGTCATTTTGGTCTACCTCATTCATAAGATCCTAGGTTCGATAGACTAATTTTAATGCTATAATGCTTATTTATATCCTATCGGATGCAATTCTATCGAACCATATAGGCAAAAAAAAAAATTATATATATATTTGTTTCAATCACTTTCCCATCAAAACGTGATTCCAAACCAGACATGGACAAACTAAGGCCCGCGGGCCATATACTGCCCGTTAGATAATCTAATCCGGCCGCGAGCATGTCCAGTAAATATTAAAATACTGTTTCACAAATCGTTCATTACGTCTTGTCCATCCATGCCGCGTTCACCGATAGATGGCGCGCTGACATTTAGGCCCGCAAGTCAAAAAGATTGTCCATCCTTGTTCTAAACCATTCTTTAATACATATAAAAGGCATATTAAGAGAAACTATACAAACAAATTTGTAATATAGATAGAAACTTGATCATGATAAAACTATAAAACCATTAAAGCATACCAATTGTCTGAAATATATAACTTTTATAAATTTAGACAAACAATATATTTAGTCTAAAATGACAATATTCCATAGCCAAAAATATTCATATTGCTCTGTCTAAATTTACATCCCTTCTTTGTAACTGAAATCTTAATCAAGAATGTATGAAGGGAGTTTGAAATATAGAAGAAATGTTTTTCAAAATACTGAGATAAATGTAATTTAGCGCTCCTTAAGTATTTGAAATTGTCAGAAACCAATAAGTTTTAATACTAATAGCTGCTAATCAATTTGGTCAGTATTTTCAAATTTTATTCATTATTATCAAATTATTAATGAATTTATATGAAAAATGATACTAAGTGGTGGTGCTTCTTCGAAGTCTCTTAATTACAAACTAATAGTTTCTAATATGGATTTACTAACTCTTCAAAAGTGTTTTCAACACGAAACGCAAAATATAACAAGTTTTCATAAACTGGTTTTGTAACTTAGAGACATCAACTGTATGAGGATACCAGGCAATATTGTATTAACAAAATCATTACTTTATTAAATGATCATTTCTGATCAGTAAGAATTATTCTATTTTTTGAGGAGAGGAGATTTTTAATTATGTATGGTGTGATGAAATATATATATATATATATATATATATATATATATATATAATATATAAAAGTATATGATAAAAGTAATTAAAACTAGAGGCATATATACACTCAGAAGTGCAAACCTCCGCCGATCCCCACCTAATGAATCACTTAACAGAATTACAATCCAATCATATGTCTACACATAAGTGTGTTTGGTTGAATAATGAGTGAGGAGAGAGCAAAGAAAATATACAAGAAATATATACACTCAGAGAGTGTGTACCTCCGCCGATCCCCACAACATTCCTATTCAACATTCTCCCTTTCAACGCCCGATTTTCTGCTAATCATTGGTTCCTCTCTGTTAGCTCATTTTGCATTTAAAAAAGCACTCAGAGATGGAAGACGGAAGAAGTTTAAGCTACGTCACTGGGTTAACATAGTCCTGAGCTGATATATGAACAATAATACGTCAATGATATTTTTTTAGCGTTTGTTCTTTCCTACTCCCTGAATAGAGACCCCAATTTCATTATTATATTAGTAGTATATTTGCTCATTTTGCATATAAAAAACCACTTAGAGATGCCCAAAATTTAATCACTTGTTACTTTTGGCATTTCCAACAACTCCACAAAGATTCATTCGAATCTGTTCAGTACTTTTTGAGTTATCCTGCTGACAAACAAATAAACAAACCAACAAACGCCACTGAAAACATACCTCCTTCGGCGGAGGTAATAAATGCAATTATTTTAGATAGATTATAACATAAACTAGAGGCATATACACTCAGAGAGTGCAAACCTCCGCCGTCACAAGGTCCTTATGAGCCTTCCTAGGCGGATTTTTCACGACTACTAGGCGTAGAGGGACGGGGGAGTATCCCCTAGACAAAATTCCGAGAGGAAGACGCTCCCGGCACTCAATTTCACATCACAGCGACATCTATTGGCAGAGTAGGCTAACTCGAAATATTTATTAGTATCTAGCTCGTTTTGCATCTTAATTCTGCACTCAGAGATACAAAATTTATCACTTCTGACTTTCGGCATTTCCACACAACTCCACAAAATTTCATCCAACTCCGTTCAGTACTTTTGAGTTATCTTGTGACAAAACAAACCAACAAAACAACAACAAACACCAGTGAAAACAATACCTCCTTCGGCGGAGGTAATAATTTAAAAATCAAAATTTTGACTTAACAACACGACTAAATCCATTAAAAATTAAAGATGTCTTGAGAGCCTTGCAAACCTGTTACTGCCTGTCTGGCTTCTAGAAGGGTGGTTGCCTGCCTCAGGTCGGAGACGAATTCCAAGTTCTGGCCATGTTTATCGCAGAAGTGCAACTCATAGAATTAGGTCTCCTGAGATCGTTCGTCCTACTTCTTGTCCTGGAGTTCGAGGTCCAGAAGACATCACTATGATCATTAATGTTTTCATATATATTATCCTGCTCTGGTTATTCCCCTTCATTCGGTATTATAGATTAAACATATATATATATATATATATATATATATATATATATATATATATATATATATATATATATATATATATAGGATGTTATTTAAAACGGTATGTAGTTGAGTTAAAAACATAATCCAAATCTATTTAATATCCAAAGATATATAATAGAAGAAATATGCTTAATTTTTTTTGACTTTTTAGTTATTTCATAAAATTAAGTTATATACGATAGATATAATCAATATTTTTTATTAGTTAAAGAGTTCTGGCAAGGTATACCTAGATGACGGAGAAGTCAAAATGACTTCTCCTTTTAGGATGTACAATGTAGACGTAGCGTGTGTAAGAAGTCAGAACCTGCTAAAATTGTATTGCTGCCAACAACTGCTACGAGTTTGAATGACCAATTGATTTATACAAATAAAATAATTTATAGAAATTGAATGCATGTTACAAGCCTGGTCCTAATCACAGTCGATGAGCAACTGTTGTCCTACGAGTCACGGTCCCCATTCACGCAATACATGGAAACAAGCCCGATAAATTTTAAATAAAGTTTTGGTTGGCTGCTGATGCAGAGTCACATTATTAGTCAACCAGTTTTCCTACATAGGAAAGGATAACCATCGACCACAAATCAGTCGGTGTTGAGTATGTTGTTATAAGTATAACTTGCAGAGCCAGATATCAACGAGGACGAAGCAATATTTGACAATTTCTTCACTCACTAGCTGAATAACAAAAAAAGAAGACTATCAGTGTGGGAACTGTGGGAAAAATGAGGAAAAATTGCATCTGCATTCAACAATGGTATTGAAGCATGAGGGTTAACTCTTACGCTCTATCAAGCAAGCCTTCAAAAAAAGGTTCTCGTCAATCGTACACAAATCAGTGGTATTTCTGATACAATCCAAAAACTTCAAGAATTTTTTTGTTACAGTAAGATCAAATTTGGAGTTAATATTATTGAGCAGAAGGCTCATTTATGAGCTACCAAACGTGCAATAGACAATGGTCCCTCAAGTTTTTCTATAATATATTGATATCGCCTCCGTTCATACAAAAATATATTATAGATCACTGGAACAAATTTAGTCGAACGAAGTGTACCTACAACTCAGAAAACGATGAGAAGTGGTGAGAAAATGAGCTGAAAAAGAAATACAATAACCATAATGTTTATTTGTTTTTACCAAACACAAATCTCCCCCTTTTTATATCTATTTTATTTTATCTTATTGTATTATATGAATAGATAAAGACCTTTGCCATGGAAAAAAATAGTGAAAAATCGAATATATGTAAAATAACGAGGTACGTATACACTCAGAGAGTGCAAACCTCCGCCGATCCCCACCAAATGAATCACTTAACGGAATTACAATCCAATCATATATGTGTACATAAGTAGGTGTGTTGGTGAATAATGATGTGAGGAGAGAGCCATCCTAAAAACATCCATTGACGTCATACTAGTTATTCGTCAATTCAGAAATACGTCACGGAGTTTAAACTTCTTTCTTTTCTCCATCATGCTCTTATATTAGCGTAATTTTATTACCTCCGCCGAGGAGGTATTGGTTTTCACTGGCTTTGGTAGTGTTGGTTTGTTGTTTGTTGGTTGTTTGTTCAGCAGGATAACTCAAAAAGTACCGAACGGATTCGTGATGAAACTTTGGATGTTTTTAGAAGTGCTAAAGGAACAAGTGATTAAATTTTGGCATCTCTGAGTGTAGAATTAAGATGCAAAATGAACTAAATACTAATAATATTTCAAGTTAGCCTACTCTGCCAATAGATGTCGCTGTGCTGTGAAATCGGGTGCCGGGAGCGTCTTCCTCTCGGGAATTTCCGTATAGGGGAACCCTCCCCGTCCCTCTACGCCACCCCAGTCCGTGAAAAATCCGCCTCGGAAGGCTCATAAGGACCCCGTGACGGCGGAGTTTGCACTCTCTGAGTGTATATATGCCTCTAGTTTAATATTAATTTAAGAGGTAGACGGGAAGAGAAAGAAGTTAAGCACCCAATGACGTAGTCCTTAGCTGTAAATGAACAATATTACGACATTGATATTTTTTTTAGCGTTTGTTCTTTCCTACTTCCTGAATAGAGACCCCATTTCATTATTATATCTTTAGTATTTAGCTCATTTGCATCTTAATTCTGAACTCAGAGATGCCAAAAATTTAATCATTTGTTTTCTTTTGCCATGTCCACAACTCCACAAAGTTTCATCCGACTCCGTTTCCGCCTTATTTGAGTTATCCTGCTGACAAACAAACCAACAAACTAACAAACAACAAACCAACGCCAGTGAAAACAAACTCCTTCGGCGGAGTAATTAGTAATTTTAGAAAAAAAGTGAACACATATTGCTATAATAAGAATAATACAGTATATATCTACAATAAAAGGGAAGTATATATTGAGGTCTAAAGCAATCGATGGAAAAATTTCCGTCCATTCCCAAGGATGAAGGGGTTCATTCGTTGCAATCCTTTTCGTAATGAAAGGCCTTTGAATCGAGGACTCCAAAGTTGATCACCTTGTAGTCTAAGAACGGCTTACCACTGTTTAAGTCAAAGAATACAAAGGGAGAACAACTGTTCCTCCTCCTTCTAGAAGAAGAGAAACTTGGCCGTCTTTCTAGTGACTATTAAATAAAACTTTCAATTAAGGACTTAAAATTAAAGTTTTGTCAAATTGTATGATTTTAGTTTGTCTATTATTGATAGCTACGTATAAAAATAATTAGTAAATTTTATTTGCCTATTTTAGCTCTGAAACGAACATAAAAGAAAATACAAATAAAAACACCTGAAAATACTAACTATTTATAAAAGTTAGCAAAATCTATAGAATTGTTTTTGTTCAAATATTATTTTTGGTTTTAAAGTTAGAATTAAGGGTTTTATAGTTTAATTCTTTACTATATTTTTTGTGCACTCCTCGTACAATCGTCTATGAAATCCAAATATAAACTTGTAAATAAAGTTTGTGAGATTGCATGTTTCAAGTCTTCACGCCTTTGCATTCCTTGCTCCCAAGGCATTTTTTCATTCAAATATGGAGACACACATATATAGGGGGGGATGCAGACAAAATATATATATATATATAATATATATATATGATGAAGGACAACACCAAAGTAAACATATTGCTAACATAACAAAGTGCAAATAAAGAATGCCGAGCTGGAAGAACATGCATATCGATTGGATTATAGGAAAAATAATCGGCGAATATTTTGATATGTATATATATATATTATATATATATATATATCTATATATATTATATATATATATATATATATATATTATATATATATAATAAATACATAATATATATATATACAATGTTGGTTCGAATATTATTTTGAAAGTTAGTATGTAATATACTACTTTTTACTGCGTAGTAATATTTCTTAAAACATTAGTAAATACTTTCTCAAAAGAAATATACTACCTTATATTAAAATTACTGTTTTGAGCTTTCCAAACAATATTTAAAGGCAAATTCAAATAGGATTTGTAATCATTTTTATGTACACTGTGGTGATGTTCACATACATTCCACAGTTCATTAGTTTCATCAAAATGCATATCAGACTATTTTTGTCACGAAAGTATATGTAACTAGGATATAACATATCATTATTACTATTGAAAATAATATTGAATATTGGGTTCCTCTATTAGTCGCATAATATAACTAAGTATATAGTACCCGCATGTGCGTTGGAAACAACATGCATATAATATTATATAGGATAAGATGCATCCATACAAAAAATGAAAAAAAACTTTTTAATCCTTAAATTGTGAAAAGTATTCACAAATTTTGATTACAATATCGAATTAGAAAAAATTATATATTTTTTAAATTTTAATGGCATTTTACAAAAACTGTGAAACATGAAATTGAATGGAAATATGACATATATACAAAAAACTGTTTGCCCTCATCAGCGGGCGGCGAGATATGGGCACTTTTGCTACGGATACCGTCAGTTGTGGAAGACTCTGTAGTGTCGCCGCGAAAGGAATAAAATATTTCCCCTCAAAGTCAAAGAGTCTTTTAAAAATACTAATAATAAACTATTGAAATTTTATTAATGTTTTTTTTAAATATTTCTTTTATGTTGTGATTCTCTCGTTAATTATTGTTGTACATTTGATGTTAATTTATTTATGTTGATTTTCTGATTTTGTTAACTTTTTTTGAAGTTTTAAATTTAGACTAAAATGTCTCTATTTATGTATTTTAATACACAACCACTTCATAGAAATAAAGATTTGATTTTAAAAAAATATAATTATTGTTTGAGCTCTGAAGTCTATGATATAAAGAATTACTGAAATTTCTAACAGAACTATATCTTTGTATTTTATCTATATTGTAGAACAATCATTAATTTTTCTGGCCCGCGCAAGGATAAATATATACAAAATAGTGATATTTAGATAGTCTACATATTCTTCGAAAATAAAACAATGTAATTTAGTCTTTATAAAAATACTAATTACTTAATGGCATCTGAGGAGCATTTAGATGTGAGTGAGAGATAACCATGCCATGTATGGATACGCTACTCTATCTAATAACTAAAAGTAATCTATAACGCAGTGAACAAAATTATATCTCATAAAGGATAATAAAACATTAAAGCTTATATTATGTGAGGAGATGAAAAAACTCAACCATATTCCGTATGGGGAACTAAGTCAATCAATTCATTAAGAAAGTGAGAGGATTTTGGTAAGAGTTTTTCTAAACAAAAAATATACTAATATAATCTTTCTCTGTCTGTATTTCTAAGTCAGAAGGAGGTATAATCGATTAAAGAGGGGGAATCCCAGCTCATCTTCTTTTTTTCTCGAGGCTCATTAGTAAGCATATACAATAAATCACTTTATTAGCTTTTGATATGAGAATATACGATTACCATCTGGTAACTATGTTAGTGTTACCTGGATAGAAAGAGAAAGAGAAGGGAGGGAGTATTTTGCCTCACTTCTCTCCCTTCTTTTTTTCTTCCTATCCAGGTAACACTAACTGCCGTTACCAAATGGTAATCGTATATTCTCATATCAAAAGATCAATTTTTGGGGGAGAGTACGTATTTGCTTATATCTCTTAAAGTATAGCGATTTTTAGAACACAAATATATCAAATGAAAGCTTGGTTAACCAGCTTTAATATTTTGGTATACTAAATCATGTCAATTTAATAAGTAGAGAGTTATATGTACATTAAAAAAGCCTATCTCGCGTACAAAATGACGCATATAATGGATTATATATGCGTCAGAGACAAAGTAAAATTTTGAGAGGATACCTTGACGCAAATCTAAGAAACAAATTATTTTTTTTTTTTTCATAATCGATTTCTTATAGGTCAATACAGGCTCTGAATCATATGATGTAAACTCAGATTGTACTGAATTCTGAATTGATAGAATGCAACCAAGGTCATTTTTGGATTTATCATCTAAAGTTTTACTAAACTTAAAAGTACTATTTTACTCTGAAGCGAACAAGTCATCTTCTACAGGCGAGTGAAGTTAATTGATACAAAAAAGCTATGAAATAAGCTAACAATACTCACTCCCTTTCTTGCTTTGTTTTTACTGAAAACTTTGTTTTATTAAAAAACATCAAACATACGTCTGGTAGTAAATTAGATTTCCTTTAAATTAATAATTATTATTGAAGTCTGTAACGTCCACCATTTTGAAGAAATTTGCGGAAAACTATATTTTTACTAAATTTTTAAAACTTTGACCTCGTTGCGCGACCTCGTAATGTTGACCGATTTTGTTCAAACTTTGTATGTCGTCTTCTTTTATCACCAAGAAACAGAAAATCTCAAGTTGCTAACATTTCAAACATTTGAAAAATAAGAACAACCCTATATATATATATATTATATATATATATATATTATATATATATTATATAATATATATATATATAAATATGATATATATATATATATATATATTATATATATATATTTATATAATATATAT